>CAWUFW010019304.1:0-190852 GCA_963921515.1 Calotriton arnoldi | reverse complement strand
AAGATCACTGGCCTCCACTCCACGAGTGTCCTGTGAGCCAGCTCCACGTGCACCGTCTTGATGCTCCTTCACGGTCGCTAGTCTGTTGGCTAGTAGGCCCTCCCGAAGGCCAATCTTTTCTGCTTGGGCTCCCTGGTTGCTCCAGGTGTGCCCTGACTTATCCTCACTGGGTGAGTCCCCCAGACCTTGCTGGTCTGCAACATCATCCTTCTTTCCTTTCCACGAGACTTGCCGTCGCCAAGGCTTGTTGGGTCCAATCCGGTCGCCGACACCCCTGCAATCGACAGACGTGGTGGGACCGCTTGAATCCAGCTCCTGGTTGTCGTCGACGCCTCCTGGACCTCATGGCTGAAGAGTCAAGACGACCGTCAACCTACCTGAAGCCCTCGACATCGGTGGGCATCTGCTCATCGCCTTCCTGGTCACTGGCTAGTGACCCAGACTCTGTCCCCTCTGCTTTCAGGTTCTTCAGATCTTCGATCCACCTTTGGATCCACCCGAACACTTTCGACTTGGTCGCCAGCAGCACTTTGCAGCAGATCGCCATAGAAAGCGACGACGAAACCCGACCCCGAAAGACACCTATGCACCCGGCTCCCCTGGGTGAGGTAACTCGAGTACTCTGGTGCTCCCGTGGGTATTGACGCTAGAACAGCCTAGTTCTCAAAGAGTTTGCTCCAAGTCCTCCTCTAAGTGTCCCTTTTCTTTTAAATTCTAATCGGGACTTTCCCCATAGAAGTTAACGGCGATTTGCGGCTGTGTTCATACACTGCACGCGTCCCCCGTGGGTCCCCTGTGTCACTGCCTTGGGTGGTTCCTTGTGGTCCAAGCACTTCTACAGGCTCTAGGCCTTGTGTCTAGCTCAGTCGTGGTTCTTATACCACTTTATTGGTATATGGTTTGGTACGCCCCTAGGGCTCAAACGTGTATTTGTGCTATTACTGTAGATAACTACCTTATAATTTATGTAGCTTGAACTCTAGCCTCATAAAGAGACTAGAGGGGTGTGTTTAGTAATAAATACATATATTTTGAATATATACCTGGTGTGGTCCTCTTTCATTTGGTCACTCAAGAGATTATAGACTGGTAAAACAAGCTGCTTTACATTCCTTCAAGACTTAGCCTGAAGGCTGCTCTCCATAGCTACCACTAGGATAGCTTTCAATAAAGGTTGTCTTTAACCTATCTCCAATAAGGGGTTGTTTGGACTGGTGCAAGGTGCCCACTATAATTAGTGGACAGCATATGCCAGGCCAACTTCTCACAAGAGAGATGCAGAAAGAAACAACAGAGTGCACAAAGAAGCAACAGAGGTGTAGAAAGAGGCAAGAGAAGTGCAGAAAGAGGCATGAGAAGTGCTGAAAGAGGCATAAAAGGTGCAGATAGAGGGAAAAGGGTACAGAAAGAGGCAACAGGTGTGCAGTAAGAAGCGAGAGAGGTCCCAAAAGAAGGAAGAGAAGTGCAGAACGAAGTAATAGAGGTGCAGAAAGAGGCAGGAGATACACAGAAAAAGGCAAAAGGTGCAGAAAGAAGCAAGAGAAGTGCAGAAAGAGGCAAGAGAGATGCAGAAAGAGGCAAGAGAGGTACAGAAAGAGGCAAGAGAAGTACAGAAAGAGGCAAGAGTAGTTCAGAAAGAGAGAAGAGGGGTGCAGAAAGAAGCAAGAGAGGTGCAGAAAGAAGCAAGTGAAGTGCAGAAAGAGGCAAGAGAAGTGCAGAAAGAAGCAACAGAAGTGCAGAAAGAAGCAACAGAGGTGCAGAAAGACTCAAGAGAAGTGCAGAAAGAGGCAAGAGTGGTGCAGAAAGAGGCAAGAGAGGTGCAGAAGGATGGAACAGGGGTGGAGAAAGAGGGAAGGGGGTGCAGAAAGACAAGAGGGGTGCAGAAAGAAGCAAGAGAAGTGTAGGAAAAAGCAACAGAGGTGCAGAAAGAGGCAAGAGAAGTGCAGAAAGAGGCAACAGAGGTGCAGAAAGGGGCAACAGAGGTGCAGAAAGAAGCAAGAGAAGTGCAGAAAGAGGCAAGAGAAGTGCAGGAAGAAGCAACAGAGGTGCATAAAGGGGCAAGAAAAGTGCAGAAAGAGGCAAGAGAAGTACAGAAAGAGACAAGAGAAGTGCAGAAAGAAGCAAGAAAAGTGCATAAAGAGGCAAGAGAAGCGCTGAACGAGGCAATAGAAGTGCAGGAATAGGCAAGAGAAGTGCAGAAAGAGGCAAGAGAAGTGCAGAAAGAGGCAAGAGAGGTGCAGAAAGAGGCAAGAGATGTGCAGAAAGAAGCAACAGAAGTGAAGAAAGATGCAAGAGAAGTACAGAAAGAGGCAAGAGAGATGCAGAAAGAGGCAAGAGAGGTACAGAAAGAGGCAAGAGAAGTGCAGAAAGAGGCAAGAGTAGTTCAGATAGAGAGAAGAGGGGTGCCGAAAGAAGCAAGAGAGGTGCAGAAAGAAGCAAGAGAAGTGCAGAAAGAGGCAAGAGAAGTGCAGAAAGAAGCAAGAGAGGTGCAAAAAGAAGCAACAGAGGAGCAGAAAGACTCAAGAGAAGTGCAGAAAGAGGCAAGAGTGGTGCAGAAAGAGGCAAGAGAGGTGCAGAAGGATGGAACAGGGGTGGAGAAAGAGGGAAGAGGGGTGCAGAAAGACAAGAGGGGTGCAGAAAGAAGCAAGAGAAGTACAGGAAAAAGCAACAGAGGTGCAGAAAGAGGCCAGAGAAGTGCAGAAAGAAGCAACAGAAATGTAGAAAGAGGCAAGAAAAGTACAGAAAGAAGTAGCAGAAATGCAGATAGAGGCAATATACGTGCAGAAAGAAGCAAACAGAGGTGCAAAAAGAGGCAAGAGAAGTGCAGAAAGAGGCAAGAGAAGTGCAGAAAGAGGCAAGAGAAGCGCCGAAAGAAGCAAGAGAAGTGCTGAAAGAAGCAAGAGAAGTGCAGAAAAAGGCAAGAGAAGTGCAGAAAGAAGCAAGAGAAGCACAGAAAGAAGCAAGAGAAGTGCAGAAAGAGGCAAGAGAAGTGCAGAAAGAGGCAATTGAGGTGCAGAAAGAGGCAATAGAGGTATAGAAAGAGGCAAGAAAAGTGCAGAAAGAAGCAAGAGAGGTGAAGAAACAAGCAAGAAAGGTGCAGAAAGAGGGAAAAGGTATGCAGAAAGAGGATAGAAGGGTGCAGAATGAGGCAAGAGGAGTGCAGAAAGAAGCAACAGAGGTGTAGAAAGAGGCAAGAGAAGTGGAGAAAGAGGCAAGGGAGGTACTGAAAGAGGCAAGAGAGGTGCAGAAAGATGGAAGAAGATGCAGAAAGAGGCAACAGGGGTGCAGTAAGAAGCGAGAGAGGTCCCAAAAGAAGCAAGAGAAGTGCAGAAAGAAGCAACAGAGGTGTAGAAAGAGGTAGGAGGGGTGCAGAAAGAGGCCAGAGAAGTGCAGAAAGAAGCAACAGAAATGCAGAAAGAGGCAAGGAAAGTGCAGAAAGAAGCAAACAGAGGTGCAGAAAGAGGCAAGAGAAGTGCAGAAAAGGGCAAGAGAATTGCAGAAAGAGGCAAGAGAGATGCAGAATGAGGCAAGAGAGGTGCAGAACGAGGCATGAGGGGTGCAGAAAGATGGAAGAGAGGTGCAGAAAGAAGCAAGAGAAGTGCAGATAGAATCAACAGAGGTGCAGAAAGAGGCAAGAGGGATGCAGAAAAAGGCAACAGAAGTGCAGAAAGAAGCAACAGAAATGTAGAAAAAGGCAAGAGAAGTGCAGAAAGAAGCAATAGAGGTGCAGTAAGAGGTAAGAGAAGTGCATAAAGAGGCAAGAGAGGTGCAGAAACAGGCAAGAGAGGTGCAGAAGGAGGGAACAGGTGTGCAGAAAGAGGGAAGAGGGTGTAGAAATAGGCAAGAGGGGTGGAGAAAGGAGCAAGAGAGGTACAGGAAGATGCAAGAAAAGTGCAGAAAGAAGCAACAGAAGTGCAGAAAGAAGCAACAGAGGTGCAGAAAGAGGCAAGAGAACTGCTGAAAGCGGCAAGAGAGGTGCAGAAACAGGCAAGAGAGGTGTAGAAAAAAGGAACCTGGGTGCAGAAATAGGCAAGAGAGGTGCAGAAAGAGGGAAGAGAAGTGCAGAAAGAAACAACAGAGGTGCAAAAGGATGCAAGAGAACTGCAGAAAGAGGCCAGAGATTTGCAGAAACTGGCAAGAGAGGTGCAGAAAGAAACAAGAGAAGTGCATAAAGAAGCAACAGAGGTGCAGAAAGAGACAAGAGGGGTGCAGTGATAGGCAAGAGAAGTGCAGAAAGAAGCAACAGAAGTGCAGAAAGAGGCAAGAGAAGTGCAGAAAGAGGCAAGAGAGGTGCATTAAGAGGGAAAAGAGGTGCAGAAAGAGGCAAGAGAGGTGCGGAAAGAGGGCAGAGGGGTGCCGAAAGAGGCAAGAGAAGTACAGAAAGAGGCAAGGTAGGTGCAGAAAGAGGCAAGAGTGGTGCAGAAAGAGGCAAGAGAGGTGCAGAAAGAGGGTGCAGAAAGAGGCAAGATAAGTGCAGAAAGAAGCAACAGAGGTGCATAAAGAGGCAAGAGAGATGCAGAAGACAGAAGCAAGAGAGGTGCAGATAGAAGTGAGAGGTGCAGAAAGAAGGGAGGTGAATAAACAAGCAAGAGAAATGCAGAAAGAGGCAAGAGAGGCGCACAAAGTAGCAAGAGTGGTTCGCACACCATTAGTACCAATTTAACACCCACATTTAGCAATAAGTAACAGGTGACCATTCCAGCTTTGCAATGGGCCTTCCACTACGCTGTAACACTTGTCACTGCATTTTTGGTAACATTTGAGCTAGAAACAATGTTTTTTTTGTTCAAATCTGCACATCATGCAGCTGATGATGGATTTTGTGGCAAATGCGGAAAATGTATAATTATGCGAAAATCGGTGCAGCCGAACAGGCGCATAATTCCAGTGGCCCTGCTCATGCCTCTGACTAGGTCCAGAAGTGCTCCTCAGTGGTTCCTTCTTTTTTTGTCTCATTGAGTTTATAGTTTAGCTTCTATGGAAACGACTAAGACTAAATATGAGGTTACCACTCCACAACACAGACTACCATACCACATAATTACTCTCCATAACACATAATCCCATTCTACATAATTCCTATAGACTAAATATCACATACTTTCTATCCACATAATTTCACTGCACAACTTACCACATAATTTCGCTACACACAAAGTACATCCACTCCACTCCAAAAACATTAGTAAAAAACGTTTACATTTACAATGCCAATAGCTCTAACTCTCGCAAATGCGAGACCTATTGCATTGCAAATGCTTCTTTAACTAGTAGTCGCGTTTGCAGAGTGCTGGAGAAAGGGGGCTGGGCCTCCGACCAGCGCTTAGGAATTCCGCTGTGTGTGGACTTACAGGAGGTACCAGGAGGGCTTCTTGGCCCCCAAAGTCTCTCAGGAGTAAAGTGGACTTCATCCCCCAACCAGTAGTGTGCCAGGAGGTGCATTTGCAGAGTGATGGCGAAAGTGGAATGTGGCCTCCAAAGACCTTTTAGCAATCCTACTGTGTGGGACTTACTGGAGGTAACAGGAGGGTAGTTGGCCCCAAGGACATCCTTGGGGCCAACTACCCCTCCTATTACCTCCAGTAAGTCCCACACAGCAGGATTGCTAAGTTTTCATAGCAGGCCACGCCCCCTTTGCCCACCACTCTGCAAACACGCTCCCTGGTGCGCTCTTGGATGGAGATTGAAGTCCCCTTCACTCCTGGGGCTCCTTAGGGGCCAGCTAACCTACCTGTTACCTCCAGTAAGCCCCACACAGTAGGATTGCTGAGAGGTAGTCAGAGTCCACTCCCCCTTTTTACACCACTCTGCAATTGCGCCTCCTTGCGCACTTCTGCTTGGGCGATAATGTCCACTTTTGTCCTGAACCCCTCAGGACCCAAGGGGACCTCATCGCCTCACCAGTAGTGCGCCAAGAGGCGCGTTTGCAGACTGGTGGGAAAAGGGGCGTGGCCTCCAACCACTTCGCAGCAATCCCACTGTGTGGGGCTTACTGGCGGTAAGAGGTGGGCTTGTTGGCCCCTAAGGACCCTCAGTAGGGAAGGGTACGTCATCCCCCAACCTAGAACGCGCCAGGAGATGCATTTGCAGAGAGGTGGTGAAAGGGAGTGGGGATTCCAGAAGTTGTGGGGCTCCCTTTTTATTTTATTTTTATTTTAGGAAGGTGGATATGTGCCCCCCCCTTCCCCTGACACTTTTGGGCTCCGGGGACCTCATCCCATGGTTCCTGACCCAATTTAAAAAAAAATTGAAAAGGGAGGGGGCACGTGGCCCCCTCCCAAGGCTGATTACGGCCCCGGGGACCCCATCTCCTAGGGCTAGGCCTTTGTTTATTTTTTAAAAGAGAGGGGGCCGTGTGGCCCCCTTCCCCAGGACGATTTCAGCCCCGGGGACCCCATCCCCCGGGGCCCAGCCAATTATTATTATTTTTTTTTGCTTTAACCGAGCAGCCTCTTTCCCAGGCCATTATTGACCTCAGGGACCCCATACCCCATACCCCTTGGCCATTTTTCAAAAATAAATAATTAATTGTTCAGGGAGGGGGGCCGCATGGTCCCCCTCCCCAGGCCGATTTCGGCCCCAGGGACCCCATCCCCCGGGGCTTGGCCTTTAAAAAAAAAAATAATGTCATTTTCAAGTAGGGGGGTCATGTGGCCCTCCTTCTGGGCCATTTTTGGCCCTGGGGACCCCATCTCATGGGGCATGGCCACGTTCAAAGGGACCGTGGGGGGAGCTTGAAGGCCCCCATGGTCCCGGCCGCCTCCTACCTCCTGCGGGGGCCGGCATTGCTTTTTACCCCCAGGGAGCTGCTAACATGCAGCTCCCTGGGGGTAAAGCAAAGTGTACTCGCTTTGAACAAGCGAGTGCAAAGTGCTCTCACTTGTTCAAAGCGAGTACACTGTTTGCTATGGGAGGGCAGGAGCAGTGCTCCCACCCTCCCATAGCAAACTGCAATGTCCCGGGAGTTGGCACCCTGGGACATTGCTGGAGGCAGCCCTGGGGGTTGGCAGTTCCCAGGGCCATGAAGGGCTCCAGAGGTGGGGCCGCACAGCCCTCCTCCCTTCGTGTGTAAAGCCCCATGGAGGTGGTGGTCCCCGGACCCGGGTGTCTGCAATGGACCCCGCCCTCAATTATTTATGTATGCCCCAGGGATGTGGTGGTCCCTGGGGTGTGTGGGGGCTAGGGCCTCCCACTACATATTTTTTAAAAGCAGAACTCTTGGGAGGTGGTGGTCCCCGGGGCTGCATGGGGGGGCAGGAGCCCCACCACGCATTTTTACATTAAAATAAAGCCCTGGGGAGGTGGCGGTCCCTGGGGCTTGGGGGACGCGTGCCCCCTGCATTTAAATGAGTATTGCCCCGGGGAAGTGGTGGTCCCTGGGTCTGCGGGGGCCCCGCAGGGCCCCCATCACAATTTTGTAATGCCCCCTGGACCTGGCCCACCCGGAAGCTTCAAGAAAAAGCACTTCTTTTTTTTTTTTTTAATTTTCAGCTGGATTTGCAGACCCTATGTAAATCCCGCCGAAAAGAGAAAAAAAATGCTTTTTTGGGCCCTCGGGGTCCCTGTGGGACCCCCCGAGCAGCCCTAGGGGGTCAGGGTGTTTCTACCCTGCCCCCTTTTCTTCTTTTTTCACCTTTTTTCTTGTTACTCAGCTCAACCGAGTCACAAGATGGCTGCCAACACTTCCTTGTCTGAAGTGTTGGCAGCCAATCAGAAGTCAGCTCGTGATCGGGAGGGTTCGTGGATCCACCGCAGTTGCCAGATACTAATATTTTTTTATATATCATTTTCTCAGGAACTACTAAACAGATTTGCACCATTTAAAGCAAAGAGTGCACTCTGGACCAAGAGCTACCTCTCTGCCAAATTTGGTGTAATTCCGTTCAGCAGTTCGGGCTGTAGCTGCAATAAAAGTTTCCTCTGGAAATTAACATGGAGTAAATGCATTATGGGACCCCCTTCTTTCTCGGCCCCCACTTAACGAATCACCCCGAAACCTTCAAGACAGGAGCTTACCAGAGCGCCCCATTAGTATTAAGAATTTTTTGAAGATTTGTCAACCGGCCCCAAAGATATTGGGAAAAGAAAAAATGCTTTTTGAATAGAAACAAGGTCCTAACTATAACTACCTACTGGCGATCGCCAGTAGGTAATACATTTATTTATATATATATACAGCAAGTACCAAAATGCATTTCTTCAACCCATCTGGGCGCCCACTGGGGGGCGGTCATTATAAAAAGAGGTGATTAACTTGTTGTTTTTCCTTTGCCCCTCATGCGATGTCAAAACTGGCCTGCCTCTGAAGAAGGTCAAATGGTGACCGAAATATATTAGGACTGTCAGGCTATTGAAAATAAAAGGATTATATGTTACGGAGTGCTGCTGCCTCTTCATGCTGTGGGAGAGGTTCTTAATTGATGTCATACGGCATGGTTCAGCCGTCAGCATGCACCGCCAGTAAGAGCGCTGATTTTAACCCGAAAAAGAACCCTGTTTGTAAGTTCGTGAAAGCGGAAGGGTGACGGCGCCGCCAAAGACTGACTTTGGCATGGTTCTTACTTGCCTTGAAAGTGGGCTTGTGCAAGACGTAACTTACCTGAAATTGAACTTTAAAATTCGACATCATCCACTGGAGGATTTTATTTCGGAGGGACATAAAACAGCAAGTACCAAAATGCATTTCTTCAACCCATCTGGGCGCCCACTGAGGGTCGGTCATTATAAAAAGAGGTGATTAACTTGTTGTTTTTTCTTTGCCCCTCATGCGATGTCAAAACTGGCCTGCCTCTGAAGAAGGTCAAATGGTGACTGAAATATATTAGGACTGTCGGGCTATTTGAAAATAAAAGGATTATATGTTACGGAGTGCTGCTGCCTCTTCATGTTGTGGGAGAGGTTCTTAATTGAGATATATATATATATATATATATATATATATATATATATATATGAAACAGCACAATCCTGCTCCACCACTTGACGGCGAAACAACAGGTGCGGACCACAGCGCATTCCAGCAAGTGTCTTTTATTTAGTCAGCAGTGCAAATCCAAATTCAGCAAAAATGCAAAAATGCTCATGAGCCAGTGCTCAGCATGACACGTTTCGACCTAACGGTCTTGATCACATGACACGCTCTGAACCCCTCATAGCTTAAATAGTGTTAAAACCCATTGCAAGTCCCGCCTCTCTATAATAGACATGGCAAACAGACTCTTGTGATGTTGATGCTGGGCGAGTGCCCGAACAATGTAAACAATAGAACTCTGGTTAAAACATATAAAACCAGAAATATCATAATATATACATTGAAGATAGAAATACTGTAAATAATTAGGGATAAAAGCAGTTATCTAATACATGGTAATGTAAAAAATATAAAAACCAAGTGGTAATCTGCTCGTCCCTTATTGCAAGACAGTATGAACACATAAAAGTATTTATTTTACATGTGATGACAACAACAAGAGTAAAATGTTAAAACCATTAATATATACAAACAGGACTTGTTCCCCAAATAAAGTGCAGGTATAAAGTGCGAGTGCAAAAATATGCGCATAGAGAAATATAAAGTAAATTGTGCAATAGAATTGATGGCTCGGCCGCAATCCTGCGGTATGCCTGAACTCATCGACAAAAATAAGTTTCTGAATGTCTACTCTGACGTAAAGTGCTAGTGCTGATGATGTATATGTTTAAATACATGTAAAAAGGCAAATATGAGTTAAAACCAGGTAAAAACCAAGTAAAAATACTCATAGTAACTGATGCTAAAATACATGTAAGTAAAAACACTAATATAAAATGTATTAGTAAACATTTAATCTTATTAGTAATGATGTAAAATACTGATCTCTAAAACTAAGTCCTTAATAATAGAAAAAATGGGATAGAATTGTACGTAGGAAAGAATTCATACTATTTGATAACCAATTTTTGAAGATTGATATATATATCAGGATTCGCTGTTGTACAGGGGGACACAATTAACTAGATTATAAAATATGATGTAGGTCCTCACCTGTGTTCAAACCATGGGGCATTTTTGTATCTAATAATAGAATAAATTCTGATTCTAATTGGCGTAACTGTCTTTCTCTGTTACCCCCCCGTATAGACTTAGGTACAGCACCAATTACATAGTAAGTAAGGTCACTCAAGTTATTGTTGTGTGACAACTTAAAATGGCGTGCCACAGGATAATTAGGACCAGAGTTCACTATAGCTCTGAGATGTTGTAAAATCCTGTTAAAAACCTGTAGTTTTGTACTGCCCACATATTTCAGTCGGCAAGTGCACTCCAAAACGTACACTGCAAAATCAGTCCGACATGTGTAATGTCCTTGTATTTTAACAGGACCTGACTGAATAGTGTACTCAGATGTAGTTTTACCAAATTTGCACGCCCTACAAACATTACATTTGAAGAAACCTGACCTAGTTGTGAGCCAAGAGTTCGTGGTTATAACTTCTGGACTATTTCTGACTAGTGCATCACGCATTGATGGAGCTCGCCTGAACGTGAGAGTAGGTAATTTGGGTAAAATTTGTGAAAGGGTCAAATCAGTTAGTACTATTGGCCAATGCTTGTATAGAATCTTGCGGACCTGATGCTGTTGACAACTGAATGTAGTTATTAACCTTACAGTGTCAGATGGTTCTGTTGTTAGATTGGATACCCTTGTTGATACCTTATCAATGACAGTCTACCTCTGGATAGGAGTATCTCTATTGACTGAGTTGGCCCGGGTCATATCCTCTTTAAGGTCCTTGGATAGATACCCCTGGCTAAAAATCTTTCTGCCGCCTCTTCCTGACAAATAGTGAGATCTTGTTCTGAGTTGCATATTCTGCGTATTCTTAAAAACTCCCCAAAAGGTATACTTCAAATGAGGTGTCTGGGATGTGAACAGCTCGCATGCAGGGTCGAATTGCCCGCTGTGCTCTTTCTGTACAATTTAGTTAAAATTTTTGTTGTTAACAGTATAAAGTTCCACATCCAAAAATTGAACACACTTTTTATCAATCTGTGCTGTAAATTCTAAATTCAGATTGTTGACATTGATTTCGCTAACAAATTGTCGTGCTGACTCTTCAGACCCCCTCCAGACCACAAAAATGTCGTCAATGAATCTCCACCAGTGAAGAACATGATTGTTGAACATAGTACCATGAGTAGTTTTGAGAACATGCTCCTCCCACCAGCCTACGTGGAGACACGCATAGCTGGGGGAGAAGCATGCTCCCATCGCAACTCCCCGCAATTGGTGGTAGATCATTTTGTTGAATAAAAAGAAATTGTTTTTAAGGCATAGTTCAATCATCGAGAGTAACATGACATTATGCTCATATTGGGATATACTACGTTGGTCTAGAAAATGCTTTACTGCCTTAATACCATCCGCGTGGTTGATGCTTGTATACAATGAACATATATCTAATGTAATAAATATACATTCCTCATCCCAAATAGCAGTCTCAATTTTAGAAAGAAAATGTCCTGTGTCTCTGATATAAGAGGGAAGACTCTCTACATATTCGTGAAGAAAATAATCCACATACTTGGATAGTGGCTCTAAAAGGCTCTTCTGGGCCGATATGATAGGTCGACCAGGCACTGGTACAACATCCTTGTGTATTTTCGGGATGAAATACAAGATGGGAGTAGTGGCATTGTCATTTTTTAGGAATCAAATTCATTTTTGCTGATTAACCCCATACGCTTCCATTGTGCCAAATCTTTGAAGACCTTTTCTTTCACCTTTCTGAGATCATTGGTATGAGACTTTTTATAGCACGAGCTGTCATTGAGGTGGCGTTATGCTGCTTGAAGATATAGCTGATGTGGCCACAAAACAATATTGCCCATTTTGTCTGCTTGGTTAATGACCACATTTTTGTTCTTCCTCAATTTTTTCATCAAATTTGAGTATTGAATGTCCATATGTCGTCTTTTGATGTTTTTGGCCAATAAACGTCTATTAAGTTTTTTAAGATCATTTGTTATACATTCACTAAAGACGTCGATGGCATCCTTCGGCATCATGGGGACAAAAGTGGAAACCGGGCAAAAGGGGCTGAATGTAGCTTCATTGTGGCACATCTCATTGATTGGTTGATCTAATGTATTATCACCAGTGTCCGTTTCTCTAGATAATGCTTGCATAGTTTTCAAAGTCTCAAAATCTGAAGCCTGAAGAATAGTTGGCAAATGCACCGGCTTATTTTTATTGGTGTTAATGCCAGAGCTCATAGCTTTGTTTTGTTTAAAGAATTTCAATAGTTTTATATATATGTATGTATGTATGTATGTACCTATGTATGTATATATATATATATATATATATATATATATATATATATATATATGTCCACCAAAATTGCCCCAAAGCAACGGGAGGGCACTCGACGGCGCTCTCTTCCAATTACCAGCCTCGCAGCTCGTTTCCCTTTTCCCCAAAGATTACTCCACAAAGCCGACGCGTTTCGAGGCATTGCGCCTCTTCATCTTGGGCTGACAAAAATACACTGTGGGCTCACCATTTCATTTTCTTTTATTTGCATCATGGCCTCATTAGCCTCATAGCATGCTGGGACTTGTAGTCCTGAATGGTGAGTATTCATTATTATCCTTAGTAGGTACAGCGCATGAGTGTCTGATTTGTAATCCAAATTGCTTCCTTAGTAGGATGGGTGTCAGGAAAACGGGCTTATTTGATGCAGGAAAGCGCCGTGCCTCGCAATGTGGAACCGTTCCACTGCAGCCTTTTCATCAAATTAAGAAAATGGTGCTCCTCCCCACGGCCAGGGCTGCCGTGTCAAGTATGTCCACCAAAATTGCCCCAAAGCAACGGGAGGGCACTCGACGGCGCTCTCTTCCAATTACCAGCCTCGCAGCTCGTTTCCCTTTTCCCCAAAGATTACTCCACAAAGCCGACGCGTTTCGAGGCATTGCGCCTCTTCATCTTGGGCTGACAAAAATACACTGTGGGCTCACCATTTCATTTTCTTTTATTTGCATCATGGCCTCATTAGCCTCATAGCATGCTGGGACTTGTAGTCCTGAATGGTGAGTATTCATTATTATCCTTAGTAGGTACAGCGCATGAGTGTCTGATTTGTAATCCAAATTGCTTCCTTAGTAGGATGGGTGTCAGGAAAACGGGCTTATTTGATGCAGGAAAGCGCCGTGCCTCGCAATGTGGAACCGTTCCACTGCAGCCTTTTCATCAAATTAAGAAAATGGTGCTCCTCCCCACGGCCAGGGCTGCCGTGTCAAGTATGTCCACCAAAATTGCCCCAAAGCAATGGGAGGGCACTCGACGGCGCTCTCTTCCAATTACCAGCCTCGCAGCTCGTTTCCCTTTTCCCCAAAGATTACTCCACAAAGCCGACGCGTTTCGAGGCATTGCGCCTCTTCATCTTGGGCTGACAAAAATACACTGTGGGCTCACCATTTCATTTTCTTTTATTTGCATCATGGCCTCATTAGCCTCATAGCATGCTGGGACTTGTAGTCCTGAATGGTGAGTATTCATTATTATCCTTAGTAGGTACAGCGCATGAGTGTCTGATTTGTAATCCAAATTGCTTCCTTAGTAGGATGGGTGTCAGGAAAACGGGCTTATTTGATGCAGGAAAGCGCCGTGCCTCGCAATGTGGAACCGTTCCACTGCAGCCTTTTCATCAAATTAAGAAAATGGTGCTCCTCCCCACGGCCAGGGCTGCCGTGTCAAGTATGTCCACCAAAATTGCCCCAAAGCAACGGGAGGGCACTCGACGGCGCTCTCTTCCAATTACCAGCCTCGCAGCTCGTTTCCTTTTCCCCAAAGATTACTCCACAAAGCCGACGCGTTTCGAGGCATTGCGCCTCTTCATCTTGGGCTGACAAAAATACACTGTGGGCTCACCATTTCATTTTCTTTTATTTGCATCATGGCCTCATTAGCCTCATAGCATGCTGGGACTTGTAGTCCTGAATGGTGAGTATTCATTATTATCCTTAGTAGGTACAGCGCATGAGTGTCTGATTTGTAATCCAAATTGCTTCCTTAGTAGGATGGGTGTCAGGAAAACGGGCTTATTTGATGCAGGAAAGCGCCGTGCCTCGCAATGTGGAACCGTTCCACTGCAGCCTTTTCATCAAATTAAGAAAATGGTGCTCCTCCCCACGGCCAGGGCTGCCGTGTCAAGTATGTCCACCAAAATTGCCCCAAAGCAACGGGAGGGCACTCGACGGCGCTCTCTTCCAATTACCAGCCTCGCAGCTCGTTTCCCTTTCCCCAAAGATTACTCCACAAAGCCGACGCCTTTCGAGGCATTGCGCCTCTTCATCTTGGGCTGACAAAAATACACTGTGGGCTCACCATTTCATTTTCTTTTATTTGCATCATGGCCTCATTAGCCTCATAGCATGCTGGGACTTGTAGTCCTGAATGGTGAGTATTCATTATTATCCTTAGTAGGTACAGCGCATGAGTGTCTGATTTGTAATCCAAATTGCTTCCTTAGTAGGATGGGTGTCAGGAAAACGGGCTTATTTGATGCAGGAAAGCGCCGTGCCTCGCAATGTGGAACCGTTCCACTGCAGCCTTTTCATCAAATTAAGAAAATGGTGCTCCTCCCCACGGCCAGGGCTGCCGTGTCAAGTATGTCCACCAAAATTGCCCCAAAGCAACGGGAGGGCACTCGACGGCGCTCTCTTCCAATTACCAGCCTCGCAGCTCGTTTCCCTTTTCCCCAAAGATTACTCCACAAAGCCGACGCGTTTCGAGGCATTGCGCCTCTTCATCTTGGGCTGACAAAAATACACTGTGGGCTCACCATTTCATTTTCTTTTATTTGCATCATGGCCTCATTAGCCTCATAGCATGCTGGGACTTGTAGTCCTGAATGGTGAGTATTCATTATTATCCTTAGTAGGTACAGCGCATGAGTGTCTGATTTGTAATCCAAATTGCTTCCTTAGTAGGATGGGTGTCAGGAAAACGGGCTTATTTGATGCAGGAAAGCGCCGTGCCTCGCAATGTGGAACCGTTCCACTGCAGCCTTTTCATCAAATTAAGAAAATGGTGCTCCTCCCCACGGCCAGGGCTGCCGTGTCAAGTATGTCCACCAAAATTGCCCCAAAGCAACGGGAGGGCACTCGACGGCGCTCTCTTCCAATTACCAGCCTCGCAGCTCGTTTCCTTTTCCCCAAAGATTACTCCACAAAGCCGACGCGTTTCGAGGCATTGCGCCTCTTCATCTTGGGCTGACAAAAATACACTGTGGGCTCACCATTTCATTTTCTTTTATTTGCATCATGGCCTCATTAGCCTCATAGCATGCTGGGACTTGTAGTCCTGAATGGTGAGTATTCATTATTATCCTTAGTAGGTACAGCGCATGAGTGTCTGATTTGTAATCCAAATTGCTTCCTTAGTAGGATGGGTGTCAGGAAAACGGGCTTATTTGATGCAGGAAAGCGCCGTGCCTCGCAATGTGGAACCGTTCCACTGCAGCCTTTTCATCAAATTAAGAAAATGGTGCTCCTCCCCACGGCCAGGGCTGCCGTGTCAAGTATGTCCACCAAAATTGCCCCAAAGCAACGGGAGGGCACTCGACGGCGCTCTCTTCCAATTACCAGCCTCGCAGCTCGTTTCCCTTTTCCCAAAGATTACTCCACAAAGCCGACGCGTTTCGAGGCATTGCGCCTCTTCATCTTGGGCTGACAAAAATACACTGTGGGCTCACCATTTCATTTTCTTTTATTTGCATCATGGCCTCATTAGCCTCATAGCATGCTGGGACTTGTAGTCCTGAATGGTGAGTATTCATTATTATCCTTAGTAGGTACAGCGCATGAGTGTCTGATTTGTAATCCAAATTGCTTCCTTAGTAGGATGGGTGTCAGGAAAACGGGCTTATTTGATGCAGGAAAGCGCCGTGCCTCGCAATGTGGAACCGTTCCACTGCAGCCTTTTCATCAAATTAAGAAAATGGTGCTCCTCCCCACGGCCAGGGCTGCCGTGTCAAGTATGTCCACCAAAATTGCCCCAAAGCAACGGGAGGGCACTCGACGGCGCTCTCTTCCAATTACCAGCCTCGCAGCTCGTTTCCCTTTTCCCCAAAGATTACTCCACAAAGCCGACGCGTTTCGAGGCATTGCGCCTCTTCATCTTGGGCTGACAAAAATACACTGTGGGCTCACCATTTCATTTTCTTTTATTTGCATCATGGCCTCATTAGCCTCATAGCATGCTGGGACTTGTAGTCCTGAATGGTGAGTATTCATTATTATCCTTAGTAGGTACAGCGCATGAGTGTCTGATTTGTAATCCAAATTGCTTCCTTAGTAGGATGGGTGTCAGGAAAACGGGCTTATTTGATGCAGGAAAGCGCCGTGCCTCGCAATGTGGAACCGTTCCACTGCAGCCTTTTCATCAAATTAAGAAAATGGTGCTCCTCCCCACGGCCAGGGCTGCCGTGTCAAGTATGTCCACCAAAATTGCCCCAAAGCAACGGGAGGGCACTCGACGGCGCTCTCTTCCAATTACCAGCCTCGCAGCTCGTTTCCCTTTTCCCCAAAGATTACTCCACAAAGCCGACGCGTTTCGAGGCATTGCGCCTCTTCATCTTGGGCTGACAAAAATACACTGTGGGCTCACCATTTCATTTTCTTTTATTTGCATCATGGCCTCATTAGCCTCATAGCATGCTGGGACTTGTAGTCCTGAATGGTGAGTATTCATTATTATCCTTAGTAGGTACAGCGCATGAGTGTCTGATTTGTAATCCAAATTGCTTCCTTAGTAGGATGGGTGTCAGGAAAACGGGCTTATTTGATGCAGGAAAGCGCCGTGCCTCGCAATGTGGAACCGTTCCACTGCAGCCTTTTCATCAAATTAAGAAAATGGTGCTCCTCCCCACGGCCAGGGCTGCCGTGTCAAGTATGTCCACCAAAATTGCCCCAAAGCAACGGGAGGGCACTCGACGGCGCTCTCTTCCAATTTGGATTACAAATCAGACACTCATGCGCTGTACCTACTAAGGATAATAATGAATACTCACCATTCAGGACTACAAGTCCCAGCATGCTATGAGGCTAATGAGGCCATGATGCAAATAAAAGAAAATGAAATGGTGAGCCCACAGTGTATTTTTGTCAGCCCAAGATGAAGAGGCGCAATGCCTCGAAACGCGTCGGCTTTGTGGAGTAATCTTTGGGGAAAAGGGAAACGAGCTGCGAGGCTGGTAATTGGAAGAGAGCGCCGTCGAGTGCCCTCCCGTTGCTTTGGGGCAATTTTGGTGGACATACTTGACACGGCAGCCCTGGCCGTGGGGAGGAGCACCATTTTCTTAATTTGATGAAAAGGCTGCAGTGGAACGGTTCCACATTGCGAGGCACGGCGCTTTCCTGCATCAAATAAGCCCGTTTTCCTGACACCCATCCTACTAAGGAAGCAATTTGGATTACAAATCAGACACTCATGCGCTGTACCTACTAAGGATAATAATGAATACTCACCATTCAGGACTACAAGTCCCAGCATGCTATGAGGCTAATGAGGCCATGATGCAAATAAAAGAAAATGAAATGGTGAGCCCACAGTGTATTTTTGTCAGCCCAAGATGAAGAGGCGCAATGCCTCGAAACGCGTCGGCTTTGTGGAGTAATCTTTGGGGAAAAGGGAAACGAGCTGCGAGGCTGGTAATTGGAAGAGAGCGCCGTCGAGTGCCCTCCCGTTGCTTTGGGGCAATTTTGGTGGACATACTTGACACGGCAGCCCTGGCCGTGGGGAGGAGCACCATTTTCTTAATTTGATGAAAAGGCTGCAGTGGAACGGTTCCACATTGCGAGGCACGGCGCTTTCCTGCATCAAATAAGCCCGTTTTCCTGACACCCATCCTACTAAGGAAGCAATTTGGATTACAAATCAGACACTCATGCGCTGTACCTACTAAGGATAATAATGAATACTCACCATTCAGGACTACAAGTCCCAGCATGCTATGAGGCTAATGAGGCCATGATGCAAATAAAAGAAAATGAAATGGTGAGCCCACAGTGTATTTTTGTCAGCCCAAGATGAAGAGGCGCAATGCCTCGAAACGCGTCGGCTTTGTGGAGTAATCTTTGGGGAAAAGGGAAACGAGCTGCGAGGCTGGTAATTGGAAGAGAGCGCCGTCGAGTGCCCTCCCGTTGCTTTGGGGCAATTTTGGTGGACATACTTGACACGGCAGCCCTGGCCGTGGGGAGGAGCACCATTTTCTTAATTTGATGAAAAGGCTGCAGTGGAACGGTTCCACATTGCGAGGCACGGCGCTTTCCTGCATCAAATAAGCCCGTTTTCCTGACACCCATCCTACTAAGGAAGCAATTTGGATTACAAATCAGACACTCATGCGCTGTACCTACTAAGGATAATAATGAATACTCACCATTCAGGACTACAAGTCCCAGCATGCTATGAGGCTAATGAGGCCATGATGCAAATAAAAGAAAATGAAATGGTGAGCCCACAGTGTATTTTTGTCAGCCCAAGATGAAGAGGCGCAATGCCTCGAAACGCGTCGGCTTTGTGGAGTAATCTTTGGGGAAAAGGGAAACGAGCTGCGAGGCTGGTAATTGGAAGAGAGCGCCGTCGAGTGCCCTCCCGTTGCTTTGGGGCAATTTTGGTGGACATACTTGACACGGCAGCCCTGGCCGTGGGGAGGAGCACCATTTTCTTAATTTGATGAAAAGGCTGCAGTGGAACGGTTCCACATTGCGAGGCACGGCGCTTTCCTGCATCAAATAAGCCCGTTTTCCTGACACCCATCCTACTAAGGAAGCAATTTGGATTACAAATCAGACACTCATGCGCTGTACCTACTAAGGATAATAATGAATACTCACCATTCAGGACTACAAGTCCCAGCATGCTATGAGGCTAATGAGGCCATGATGCAAATAAAAGAAAATGAAATGGTGAGCCCACAGTGTATTTTTGTCAGCCCAAGATGAAGAGGCGCAATGCCTCGAAACGCGTCGGCTTTGTGGAGTAATCTTTGGGGAAAAGGGAAACGAGCTGCGAGGCTGGTAATTGGAAGAGAGCGCCGTCGAGTGCCCTCCCGTTGCTTTGGGGCAATTTTGGTGGACATACTTGACACGGCAGCCCTGGCCGTGGGGAGGAGCACCATTTTCTTAATTTGATGAAAAGGCTGCAGTGGAACGGTTCCACATTGCGAGGCACGGCGCTTTCCTGCATCAAATAAGCCCGTTTTCCTGACACCCATCCTACTAAGGAAGCAATTTGGATTACAAATCAGACACTCATGCGCTGTACCTACTAAGGATAATAATGAATACTCACCATTCAGGACTACAAGTCCCAGCATGCTATGAGGCTAATGAGGCCATGATGCAAATAAAAGAAAATGAAATGGTGAGCCCACAGTGTATTTTTGTCAGCCCAAGATGAAGAGGCGCAATGCCTCGAAACGCGTCGGCTTTGTGGAGTAATCTTTGGGGAAAAGGGAAACGAGCTGCGAGGCTGGTAATTGGAAGAGAGCGCCGTCGAGTGCCCTCCCGTTGCTTTGGGGCAATTTTGGTGGACATATATATATATATATATATATTCACTGAAAAAACCATAGGTTTTAGGGACAGTTATAGTTAGTTGGACATTGCACTCGTACAAAACCCGTGAAATTCCCCCGTTATAGTTAGTCCAGCTAACTATAACTCGCGCCCCGCAATGCACTGCTGATGACGTCACATATTACATCACTCATGACATGGTCAGTGACATCACTGATGACATCACTGATGACATCTCAAATGACATCACTGATGACATCATCCAGTGACTGTGTGTTTCTGTAAAGTTTAAATATTTTTAATATATATAGGAAAAGACGTATTGAAGAATGAGTGGATGTGTAAGTGTCTGTATGGATGATTTAGTAGGTGCATGACTGACTGTATAAGTGAGTGATTTAACGTATCTTACTGAATGCATGGGTTAGTGACTAAACTGGGTGAATGTCTGTATCCGTCTGTCTGTTGCTGTGTAAGTGGCTGCATGTGTTTGTGAATAGCTACATGAGTGTCTATATGAGTTATTGAATGCTTGTGTGAGTATCTGTATGGGTGCCTGAGTGTTTGTGTGGGAGGGGTGTGTGCGACTCTGTGCATAGATGTGTGAGTGGGTGATTCACTGGGTGGATGGTTTCAAGAGTGCATCTGTGATAGACTGTATGGGTGGGTAAGTGTGTGTAAGAGTGTGTTAGTGAGTGAATGTATGTCCCAGTGGTACATGTGTGAGTAACTACATATGTGAAAGGCAGTATATATGTGTGTTGGAGTATATAAATAGCTATAAGCGAGAGTGAGTGATTGTGATAGTGGCTGTATGGATGAGTGTGTGCTTGTATCAGTGATTGTATAAGAGCGTAAGAATGTGCTAGTATTTGTATGAGTAAGTGAGCTGGTGTGTGTATAACTGTATAGGTGAGTAAATGGTAGTGTGTTTAATTATTTGCATGACTGACTAGGTGTGTGAATACCTCTATGGATGAGTGGCGGTGTTTGAGTGTCTATATAGGAGTATGAGTGCATATGATAGTCCTGTACTGAGTGACCATAAGTATGAGTGACTGTACGGGTGAGTGAGTGGATGTGTATGTGTAGACCTAAGAATCAGTGAGTGGGTATGTAGTTATTGGTGTTGGAGTGTCTATGGTTTTGCGAATGGCAGTCTGTAATTTAGAGTGGGTGTATCAAAGGTTATATTAGGGTGTGAGAAGATGCATGAAATTATCACATGGATGATGTCATCAGTGATGTCATCAGTGATGTCATTTGAGATGTCATCAGTGATGTCATCAGTGATGTCACTGACCATGTCATGAGTGATGTAATATGTGACGTCATCAGCAGTGCATTGCGGGCGCGAGTTATAGTTAGCTGGACTAACTATAACGGGGAATTTCACGGGTTTTGTACGAGTGCAATGTCCAACTAACTATAACTGTCCCTAAAACCTATGGTTTTTTCAGTGAATTTCAAAGGTTTTTTAAATGCTAATTTGTAACTATAACGTCCCTGAAACCTATGGTTTTTTCAGTGAATTTCAAAGGTTTTTTAAATGCTAATTTGTAACTATAACATGTCTGAAACCTACGGTTTTTTCAGTGAATTTCAAAGGTTTTGTAAATGACAATTTTTAAATGTATTAATTGTTATATACATTTTTTTCATACTGATTTACTACATTTTTAGAAACAATTTTTTTTACATATTTTATTTTTTAAATTACATTGTAATTACATTATACATTACATTACAAAAATACTTTCTCAGAATGAATTACTTTAGTTTAAATACTTTGCACATAGGCAATAGACTTTTAAGTACAGTAGTTACAGTTGTTGCAATGGGCAACACATTTTCAAACACAATGCAACATTCAGCTCAATGTGAATTTCTAGTTAAATGCAATTAGTTACTTTATGGATTACTTTTCTAACCACAGGACTGGATCCTAGATTCAGTCCTGGGACATCTCCTGTAAAGAGTTGAGTAAAAGCGTTTTGGTTACAGTCGTGATTTTTAAGGAATATTATTGTACTTTAAAAGTTGACACTTAGAAACTTTTTCTCATAGAATCACCAATGTTATCCTATGTAAGGAAATTCACTTAGAAGGTAAAAACTGTTATCGTTACTTTTTCTTACTCAGTGTTGGATCCTGGATCCAGCACTTGTGCATCTCCTGTAAACAGTTGAAAGAATGCGTTTAAGTCATACAGGCGATTTTTTAGGAATATTTGTAGTTTGTGAAAATCGCCACTTTGAAACTTTTCTGCTAAAAACCAGACAATGGATTCCTATGGAAGAAAATATAAGTTACTGGTAAGTACGGTTAAAATTACTTTTCAGGGTCAGTGCTGGGCTAAAAGATGCAGCACTGGGTTCTCTCCTGATCACAGGTGAGTAAATTGGAATTCGTACTTTGGTTGATTTTAGAGGAATATTATAAAGTTCCAAAACTCCACACTTAGAAGAATTTCCAAGTGAAACCAGTCAATGTTAGCCTATGAAGGAAATTCAAGTTACCGGTAAGTACGGTTAAAATTAATTTTGAGGATCAGTACTGGGCTGAAAGATGCAGCACTGAGGTCTCTCCTGATAACAGGTGAGTAAATCAGAATTCGGATTTTGGCTGATTTTATAGGAATATTTTAAAGTTCCAAAAATCAACACTTAGAAACTTTTTCAGCAAAAAGCAGGCAATGATATCCTATGGAAGGAAATTCAAGTTACCGGTAAGTACGGTTAAAATTACTTTTGAGGATCAGTACTGGGCTGAAACATGCAGCACTGAGGTCTCTCCTGATAACAGGTGAGTAAATCGGAATTCGTATTTCGGCTGATTTTAGAGGAATATTTTAAAGTTCCAAAACTCCACACTTAGAAGAATTTCCAAGTGAAACCAGTCAATGTTAGCCTATGGAAGGAAATTCAAGTTACTGGTAAGTACGGTTAAAATTACTTTTCAGGACCAGTACTGGGCTGAAAGATGCAGCACTGAGGTCTCTCCTGATAACAGGTGAGTAAATCAGAATTCGGATTTCGGCTGATTTTAGAGGAATATTTGTATGTTTCAAAAATCAACACTTAGAAGAATTTCCAAGTGAAACCAGTCAATGTTAACCTATGAAGGAAATTCAAGTTACCGGTAAGTACGGTTAAAATTACTTTTCAGGATCAGTACTGGGCTGAAAGATGCAGCACTGAGGTCTCTCCTGATAACAGGTGAGTAAATCGGAATTCGTATTTCGGCTGATTTTAGAGGAATATTTTAAAGTTCCAAAACTCCACACTTAGAAGAATTTCCAAGTGAAACCAGTCAATGTTAGCCTAGGAAGGAAATTCAAGTTACCGGTAAGTACGGTTAAAATTACTTTTCAGGATCAGTACTGGGCTGAAAGATGCAGCACTGAGGTCTCTCCTGATAACAGGTGAGTAAATCGGAATTCGTATTTCGGCTGATTTTAGAGGAATATTTTAAAGTTCCAAAACTCCACACTTAGAAGAATTTCCAAGTGAAACCAGTCAATGTTAGCCTATGAAGGAAATTCAAGTTACCGGTAAGTACGGTTAAAATTACTTTTCAGGACCAGTACTGGGCTGAAAGATGCATCACTGAGGTCTCTCCTGATAACAGGTGAGTAAATCGGAATTCGTATTTCGGCTGATTTTACAGGAATATTTTAAAGTTCCAAAACTCCACACTTAGAAGAATTTCCAATTGAAACCAGTCAATGTTAGCCTATGGAAGGAAATTCAAGTTACTGGTAAGTACGGTTAAAATTACTTTTCAGGACCAGTACTGGGCTGAAAGATACAGCACTGAGGTCTCTCCTTATAACAGGTGAGTAAATCGGAATTCGTATTTCGGCTGATTTTAGAGGAATATTTGCACAATGGTGAAGGGAGGGGGTGGGGCCTGTGGTGACATCTGTGCAAACGCGCCCCGTGGCGCGTTTTAAGTTGGGGGATTAAGTCCCCTTGAATCCTGAGGGTCCCTAGGGGCCAACTAGCCCACCAGGAACCTCCAATATGCGCCAGGGGCTGCGTTGCAGAGACGTGTAGAGAGGCCACACCCCTTTACACCTCTCTGCAACGCAGCTCTGTGGCGCTTTCTGGATGTACCTGTTGGGCTAGTTGGCCCCCAGGGACCCTCAGGATTGAAGGGGATTTAATTCCCCATCTTAAAACGCGCCACGGGGCCTGTTTGCACACATGTCACCTGAAGCCCCGCCCCTCCCTTCACCACTGTGCAAACGCGCCCCGTGGCGCGTTTTAAGTTGGGGGATTAAGTCCCCTTGAATCCTGAGGGTCCCCGGAGTCTAACTAGCCCACCATATACCTCCAAAAAGAGCCACAGAGCTGCGTTGCAGAGAGGTGTAAAAGGGGTGTGGCCTCTCACACGTCTCTGCAAGGCAGCCCTCTGGCGCATACTGGAGGTTCCTGGTGGGCTAGTTGGCCCCCAGGGACCCCCAGTATTCAAGGGGAATTTGTTCCCCTCTGCAAACGCGCCAGGGGGCGCGTTTGCAGAGTGGTGAAGGAAGGGGCGGGGCCTGCGGGCCCGATCGTTTTTTTGTTTGTTTTTTGTCCCCTGAAGGGGGGCTGTGTGGCCCCCTTCCTTTTTTCTCTTTTGGGCCCTGGGGACCCCATCCCCCAGGGCCTTACCCCTTTTTTAAATTACAAAAAAAAAAAACGGGAAGGGGGCCGCGTGGCCCCCTTCCCTGGGCTTGTATTGGCCCCGGGACCCCATCCCCCGGGGCATGGCCTCTATATTTATTATTTTGAGGGGGACAGCGTGGCCCCCTCCTCTGGCCATTTTAAGGCCCCGGGACCCCATCCCCGGGGCCGGCCTTTCCATTTTTTTTTCCATTTTTTTCTCTTTTTTGGAGAGGGGGCCGCGTGGCCCCCTCCCGGGCCACTACTTGCCCCGGGGACCCCATCCCCCGGGGCTGGCCCTCTCCGTTGGGGACTGTGGGGGGTCCCCAATCCCCCCACAGTCCCGCCGGCTCCCCACGTCCCTTGGGAGCCGGCATTGCTGTCCACATGGGGAGCAGCTGACATGCTGCTCCCCATGTGGAAAGCAATCGCTTTGGATATTGGAAGAGAGAGCAGGTTTCCCTGCTCTCTCTTCCAATATCCAAAGCAGTTTGCTATGGCAGGACGGGAGCCGCGAGGCTCCCGTCCTGCCATAGCAAACTACAGTGTCCCGGGGTAGGCACCCGGGACACTGCAGGAGCCGGCCCTGGGGGGTGGTGGTCCCCAGGGCCATCAAGGGCTCCAGGAGGGGGCCGCGCGGCCCCCTCCCATTCAGTACACAGCCCCGGGGAGGTGGTGGTCCCCGGGGCTCTGGGGTCCGTAACGGACCCCCATATTAAAATGTTTAGTGCCCCGGGGAGGTGGCGGTCCCGGGCGTGTGGGGGGCTGGAGCCCCCCACACTGGTTTTATTTTTAATTAAAAAAAGCCCCGGGAGGTGGTGGTCCTCGGGGCTGCGGGAGGGCTCAGAGCCCTCCCGCACCATTTTTCAAAAAAGCCCCGGGGGTGGCGGTCCTCGGGCTTGGGGGCCCTTGAGGCCCCCACACATTAAATTATCCCCCCCACCATGCCCCCGGGACTTGGGCCACCCGGGGCCAGTGACATCGAAGCGCGGGAGACCGCGCTCGATTTGCTCGGCAGGATTCGCGCACCCTGAGCGCATCCTGCCGATTTAAAATTTTTTTTTTTTTTTTGCCCAGGGGTCCTTGTGGGACCCCTGAGCAGACCTAGGGGTCAGGGTGTTTCTACCCTGCCCCCTTTGTGCGCTTTGCGCACTTGTTTCTGTCCCTCGGTTCTACCGAGGGACAAAATGGCTGCCAACATTTCCTGAATCGGAATGTTGACAGCCAGCTGACAGCCAATTAACATGCAGCTCGTGATCGGGACGGTGCGCGCAGGGTGCGCTGAGGGTACGCGGACCCTACTCGGCCATAGATATCACTAACTTTTTACTTTTCATTTTCTCAGCAACTACTGAACGGATTTACACCATTTAACAAAAAGGGTTCTTTCTGAACCAAGAACTACCTCTTTGCCAAATTTGGTGTAATTCCGTTCAGCAGTTCAGGCTGTAGCCGTGTCTAAAGTTTCCTATGGAAAAGTGCATGGGGAAAACGTGTTTTGGGACCCCCTTTTTCTCGGCCCCGCTTGACGAATCCCCCCGAGACTTTCAGGGTAGGAGCGGACCGGAGCGGGCCACAAAGTTTGAAAATTTCGCGAAGATACGTCAACCGGCAAGAGAGTTATTTCAAATACAATGTCGCGGATTTCCTATGGATAATAGGTTGTAACTATAACTATCTACTGGCGACCGCCAGTAGATAATATATATATTTTTTGTACCTCAACACCACCCAAGTCATGCACGTCCTCCTCCTAATAAAGGATGCCATTCCAAAGAGGTGCATATTCTGCCACTGGGTGCTCGAGTCCCAGGTGTGATGGCGTATGATGCTGCGCTTTCCTCATTGCAGTGTCCACTCTGCCAGGCTGTACGCCTTGTTGGGCCAGCCACCTACTGCCAACATTAGGGGGAGGTGGCACTGTGCCAAAAACGACGACGAATCCACCACCACCTCCCCAAAAAATGTTGCGCATGCTGATATAATGGAGCTACAGCAGCCACCTTCACATCCTGTGACACTCTTCCTGCCTCTGCCATACCTGAGTGATAACAAATAAAAAATGGAAAAAGACAAACAGGGGGAGGAAATGAAAAAGAAAAAAACACAGGGGCATTAAAAGGCAACAGAACAGTGAAAACAAAATTGAAAAGATAGGTGAGATGGACAGGTATGGGATGAATGGGCTTGGATGGGCAAGAATGGGGTAGGGAAGACAGCTAGGAAGGAGAGGGCTAGAGTCAGAGATCCCCTTCTTGATCAAAATGGCCAAGCACGTCTTGCTGTTTCACACTGTTGATGGACTTGGCCCTTTTTGCAGGGTTATTTCCAAACTTTTTGCTTTTTCCTCCTTTTTTTCCCTGGCCTGTTGTTGTTGTTGACTTTAGGACTCTAGACACTTTTACCACTGCTAGTCAGTGCTTAAGTGCATATGCTCTCTGCGTAAATTACAATTGGTTCTCCCTGATTGGCATATTTGATTTACTGGTAAGTCCCTAGTAAAGTGCACTGAGTGTGCCAGGGCCTGCAAATCAAATGATACTAGTGGGCCTGCAGCACTGATTGTGCCACCCAAATGAGTAGCCCTGAAAAGGTATCTCAGACCTGCCACTGCAGTGTCTGCGCGCAGTTTTAAACTGTGATGTCAACCTGACAAGTTCACCCACTTGCCAGGTCCTAACCTTCCATTTTCTTACATGTACACCCCTCAGGTAGGCCCAAGGTACCCCCATGGGCAGGGTGCAGTGCATGTGAAAGGTAGGACATGTACTGGTGTGTGTGACATGTCCCGATAGTGAAATACTGCCAATCTCGTTTTTCACTATTGAAAGGCTATCTGTCCCATAGGATAGCATGAGAGGCACTTTGTAACATCTTACAAGTATAACCTCCTAGTGGGACAAGATAGAGGAATAAAGCTTAGGCTCTCTGAACTCAGAATTTAATAACATATTTTAGTAAAGATGGCTTTTAAATTGTGTGTTTGAAAATGCCACTTTTAGAAAGTAGACATTTTCTTGTTTAACCATCCTGTGTGCCTCTGCCTGGTTGTGGATTGACTGTCTAGTTTTGGAGTGACAGGGGCTGGGGATGTGTAATCACTGTAGACAACCACTGGGGGGTTAAGGTGTGCCTGGCACTTCCTGGATGACTCAAAGTTGAGCTGAATAGAACTTGGCTGCATTTAGAGTAGTTGGAGGAGTTTTCCTTGCATCTGAAAAGGGCCTGTCCCCCTTGCACAACGCTGTCTCCACCCCCTGTGTTCATATAGCACCAGTGAGGACAGAACTGGTTTGGACTGAGCTCAGATACCCTTGCATAAAGAAGAACAAAGACAAAATTGGGTATAAGTAATGGACCTTAAACCCCAGAACTTTAGATCACTTCTGGAGAAGGAGAAGAGCAGGAGAGCTGTGAGGAGGAGTACTGCCCCCTGGCTGTGTGGGGTTGGCCTGCAGTTGCTGCTTCTGCCAAGGAAAGGACAAAGACTGGAACTTTTCTGTGAACCTGCTTGAAAAAGAATCTCCAAGGGCCTGTGTGCACTGGCCTCCTGTTCTGAAGTCTCAGGGACACAAAGACTTCACGCCCATCTCTCCTGAACTCTATTGCTGAGAGTTCTGACCTGCAAGGAGGTGCCTATTCCAGTTTTGGGCCTCTGGAGCTTTTCCCTGCTGCTGGGAGCTGGAAGCAACTTGAAAGAAGCAAGAAAACCTGTCTCTGATGAGTCAGCAACGCGGCTGTGAGTCCACGACCTACTCCGAGGCCAAGGGCAGCTCTGACGCCCTTCGGTGCCTGCCTGCCGACGCCTGCAGTTGTCGCATTTCCCGACGCCAACGCTCGCACCAATTCCGTCATTGCCCGCGTCTGCATACTGTTATCGCTGCGCCGAAAACTGACGAGGGTGGCTCCACGAACTCACTGTCTTTGCATCGCCTCACTGGAACCAACGTCTCACCGACGACGCAACCAACTTCCCCTGTCCTTGATTTGACACATTGCCTCCTCGCGAACACAACACCTCGCTTCCCCCGTGGCAGTCAGGGAGCCGGCCTCGACCTCAGCACTTACACCTCACCTCCACAACGCTGTGCATTGTCATAGACTTCTTTATCCAAAGGTACTGTATGTTTGGGGTTCCGTGTGACTCTGTGCCCATCGCCGTGCAACTTGCAGTTGGTGCCGTACTTTGTTTTTTTTGCAGTCACAACATTGCAATAGCACTAGGTGGAACTGTTTGTTTTCCACAAGATTTATTTTTGAAATTACTATTTTGAAGTGCATTTTTGGACTTGTTGAGTTTAGATAAAGATACGTCATTTTTCTAAACTGGAGTGGTGTCCATTTGTGGTTTTATCACTGTATTACTGTGTGTTTTGAGTACAAATACTTTACACATTGCCTTTGGAATAAACCTGTCTGCTTGTACCAAGCTACCAAGGAGGTGAGCAGGGGTTATCTAGAGTGTGTATCCCCCTTACCCTTAACTTGTGTTAGTTATGCAAATTTTGTACACCCCTAGTTGTCTCCATGTTGAAGCACCCACAGCAGAGCCACAAAGAGAAGTGAAGTTTCTTCACCTCGCTGTCATCAGCGAGGTGAAGGATTAATTCAGTAAAGACGAAAGGACAGACCTCTCCTAAAGATTGCTTAAACTATCATAACAGAGCCCCAGATTTAATAACAGTTTATGCAACACAGCGCAGCAAGGCACGCTGGTACACTGCATTGTGTGCATGGGAGAGAGCTGAACTGCAACACATTTTCAAGAATATAGGCGCTGCCTCCCTGTGTTTGTGCACTCATGGCAGACTAGCACCAAAACAGGCACTCTTGCGCCATGTTGCCAATAATGTGGGCAGGATTGTTTTTGTGTAGAAATTGATACCTTCCAGCACAAAAAAAATCCTTAGAGGTTAATACCTCTTTGTATGTGTGCTTCAGAATGAAGCACACAAGGAAAAAGGAAGTAACAGGCAAAAGTAAAGATATTTCTGCTTGTCACACCACTGTAGAAATAAGTGCATAATTTTGGCTCAAACCCAGGTTTACTGGCTTTAGTAAGTCAGGTTTTGCATCCAAATATGTGGATGGATGCATTGGAATGCCCATGTAGTACCTCCCTGAAGCAGGATAACACAAAGCAGCGCAAGGCTTTGTGTTGTTTTGTGGGTGAAAAACTACGGGAGACCATGCAAATATTCATCGTAGATATTAGTAATTTTGAGCAGTTCACTTTTCTGCTCCTCCAGTATTATGGCTGCCACTTTGGCCTGTAGATCCCTTGACGATTGCTATTCAATGAGCTCCAACTGGCGATGGCCAATTCAAAAGGGATTATACTAGCAAAGCCTGCTTTACTTCCAGCCCTGGATGGTACACCATAAAATCCATCTTGGAACAGGTGGTGCTCTGCCCCTTTTCCTCAGAGGTTACTTCATTGTCATATGGAATCTGTTCTTGGTGGCTTCATTCCAGGTCTTTGGGGCCCTTTCATAATCCGCCTTCCTGGCATTCTTGCTCAAATTCAATTGCCTTTACCTCACAGGGTCTTCATCTCGACCATTGTGATAGTTGTCACGGTAGCCAAATCCAACTTCATGTTCGCTTAGACTTTTAAAAAGTGCAAAAGTTGGAATCAAGAATTATTTTGAAAAATTTTAAAGGAATCAATAAAACACCTGATGCTGATTAAAAATCAAATATTAATGTATGCTTTCAGTTCCATTTAGTCATTTTTAATTTCCAGCTTGATAGCTGAGTGTCTTCCCTAAACACAATTTCTGGATCCTGCAGCTGAACTGAGCTCAATCACTGATAACTATGGAACAGAGCAGAGAGGCTTAACTTATGAAAATATGTACAACGTGCCAAAACAGGCAAAAAAAGACAAAAACACAACACCATAAACTCCCACCTTAAAATAGAGAATAATTTAAAGAACACAATGACACCAAAGTGACAAAAAATGAATAAGGGCAATTTGTTATATCAATTTTAAAATTTTGAATTTAAAAATGGCACCAAAAAGCGTTAAGCGCCAACCGCGGTCATCTGGTTGCACTTGACCAGTACCTAGGCATGATTTAAGGCTGATGATGATGGAGCATGGATCAATTACAGGATTCGGTTTTAAGCCAGTCCAATGTTTTGCCTTTGGACTTAGTCTCTGAAAAGGAAGCTAAAGATCCTTAGCAGTGCAAGGCAGCAGGCTGTGACCACGTTGTGCTCAACAAAGCTTGAAAGTTATCGAGCGATGTCCCGATGAAGCCTTTGCCTTAATTGCAGGAAAGTTTAGAGCGGGAGAAATTACAAAATTGCACCTGAGGAAGGTCCCTAACCGGTCTGATACTTTTGGTACCTTCACTGGGTGAAGATTTTGACGTTCGACCTTGGTCACTTTTTTGAAGCTCGGATTTCTCCAGTGGGGCAGGGCTGCAAGCTGTAGCCAAATAGGGCTCCACAAGGCTGAATACTGTCTTTGCGATGCCTCACTGAACATATCTGCTGCTGTGGATAAGCTCCAGGCTAGAGCAATCTGAATGTTTGGCCCAGAGGCAATGCACGTTTGTCAGTTACGCTTGGCAAGTTTCATCCATATAAAGAGATCTGGCAATGGTACTGTTCTTAATACACAGTATGCAACCACCAACACTAGATGTACAAAACCTACTGACAGGGATAGTAATCCTCTGTTGCAAACAAGACTATGCTAGGTGCACCTGTCCGTGACATAAGACAATTCCATGACAAGCAAAAGACACACAGATGATCGATGGAATGCAGAGCAAATCAAACATTCACCCCCAGTCAAGAGATCTGGGTTAAATCCATTGTTCTTTTTCTCACCATGCCACCCCAGTATAGACCCAGCCATATGCAAATCAGTCTTGACCCTGTGCCTCATGGGAACAGTCCAGACCGAACTGCCAAGCCATGTCTTCCCTGGACCGGAAACAAGCATCCTGGGACCGGTTTTGGGGCATCACCCCTCATCAGCTAGGCTAGCTTGAATCCAGTGGCCCAGTGGGCCCGCGACCCATGTCTGGGCATACCCGGCACACTTAGGGCAAGAAAGCAAAAGACACACAGATGATGGACGGAATGCAGAGCAAATTAAACTTTCACCCCCAGTCAAGAGATCTGGTTTAAATCCATCATTCTTTTGCTCACCACGCCACCCCAGTTTAGACCCAGCCATATGCAAATCAGTCTTGACCCTGTGGCTTATGGGAACAGTCCAGTCCAAACTGCCAAGCCATGACAAGGCCTGCATGAAATTTAAACTATGGAAACTCAATTTGCGTAATTTGGGGAATTTCAATTTCCACTTTGTTGGAGATGGCCCTTTTTGCAGGGTTATCCCCAAACTTTTTGCTTCTTCCTCCTGCTTTTTCCTGACCTGCTGTTGTTGGTTTTAGGACTCTGGGCACTTTACCACTGCTATTCAGTGCTAAAGTGCATATGCTCTCTGTGCAATTTGTTTTATGGATTGGTGTTTCCATGATTGGCATATTTGATTTACTAGTCAGTCCCTAGTACAGTACACTGTGTGGGCCCAGGGCCTGTAAATCAAATGCTACTAGTGGGCCTGCAGCACTGATTGTGCCACACACATGAGTAGCCCTGAAAAGGTAATTCAGACCTGCCACTGCAGAGTCTGCGCGCAGTTTGCAACTGCCATGTCGACTTGGCAAGTGCACCCACTTGCCAGGCCCTAACCTTCCCTTTTCTTACATGTAAGTCACCACTAAGGTAGGCTCAAGGTACCCCTGTGGGCAGAGTGAAGTGTATGTGAAAGGTAGGACATGCCCTGATGTGTGTGGCATGTCCTGGTAGTGAAATACTGCCAATTTCCTTTTTCATATTGAAAGGCTATCTGGCCCATAGGAAAGCATGGGAGTTAATTTATAACATCTTATAAATATAACTTCCCATTGGGACCAGAGAGGAAAATAAAGTTTAGTATGCCCTTAGAATCTAAAGATCTTTTAGTAAAGGTGATTTCTACATTCTGTGTTTGAAAATACCACTTTTAGAATGTAGGTATTTTCTTGCATAGCCATCCAGGGTGCCTCTGCTGGGTTTGCGGATTGACTGTCTGGCTTTGGAATGACAGGGACTGGGGAGGAACAGTGGCTCCAAAGAGTCTAGATGGGTCAGGGATGGGCTGAATAGACCTGGGCTGCATTTAGAGTACGGGGAGGAGATTTCCTTTCACCTGAATGTGTCTGGTCTGCCTCTGACAATGCTGTATCCACCTCCTGCCAGGAAGCTGCACCAGAGAGGACAGAACTGGTTCTGGCTGGCCAAAGACACTCTCTGTCTCCAGAGAAACAAAGGATTTTGTGGTGTAAATATTGGGGCCCAGACCCCAGAACTTTAGAGCTCTTTTGGACCAAGAAGACTGCCAAGAAGAAGAGCTGGAGAAGCTGTGAGGAGGAACTACCACTTTGCTGAATGCTTTGCTGTTTTGGCCTGCAGTGGCTGCTTCTGTCTTGGGCAGTGAAAGGACTGGACTGAACTTTCTACAACTTCTTTATTGAGTATCTCCAAGGGCCTGAAATAGAGCTTGCCTCCTCTTCTGAAGTCTCAGGGACTGCAAAGACTTCACCAACCTCTGGGTACCGCTTCTGGAACCGCTGTTTCAGCTGCCACAGAGAAGGGAAATGCAACCAACACCGTCGCCGACTCCGTCGCTGGCTCTGTGTCCTGACGGCACCGCAGACCGCACCGTCCGCATCTCGCACCACAACCCTGGTCTCACCAATGACGCCGGCCTCCACCGCCACCACCGAGCCGCTGCTTGCACTGTGACCTGTGGGCACCGCACTCTGCACCGCCTCACTTCACTTCGCCATCCTGGTCTTGCCGTCGCTGCTGCTGACTTCAACATCCGTGACTGCACCTTGGCTGGCGGCACCGCTCGTAAGTTTCACGACGCATAGCCTCGTCCCACACAGCCGTCTGAGAAGACCGACGCCAGCTCCCGCTAACCGGCTCTGTCGCCTGCACCCCAACCTGCCAGCACCGCATCGAGCACCGTCTCGCCCTGCACCATAAGCCTTGGTCTCACTGATACCAAGGGGGTGAGCAGGGGTTATTTTAGGAGTGTAACTCCCTTATCCTGACTAGAAGGAAGGGTCCCTACTTGGACAAAGGTGCAAACCCTTGCCAACTAGAGACGCCCTTTTCTAACACACTTGTAATGTGAAATTCCTGAAATTACACCATAATGCCAGTTCTCGTGAATATGCAGCATTCATGGTAAACATTTACCATGATTGGGCTATTCACAGTTACATTTATTGTGAACTGCTGTTGTTCAGAGTGCTTTTGTTGAAATGCATCCTTGTGCCAAAAAATGACACAACAAAGCTTTTCATGCTAAAATATAGAGAAATGACTGATTTGACGTGTGCATAATTGTGCTTAAATTTGCCAACGTTGTGCCGAAATTCTGTGTAATTAAGCAAAAGCAAATACTCAAATTTGGCACACTACTATCCAGGACCTCTCATTGTCAGGGACATGCCTAGGCCACTGATCATGTGCTTTGATTAGTATGATGACAAGTCCAAAATGAAACATCAAGACACCATATACATGCAGTTGTGCACTCAGGGCAGGGGAATCATTTCTGGGACATTCCCATCTCAACACTGTAGAAAGACAAAATAGTGAAACGCTTGGGCTTCTTTTCTTTACGGCCTTTTTTTTATAGTGAGATTTTAGCCAATCATACCCCCCTACCGCCCCTCCCCCCCATTTTTTCTTTTTTAGGTTCAGAACTCACGGCTCATTTGTAGCTCCTCCAATGGAACAATGGAAACGATGCTATGGTACTATGTGTCCTTTTCTGGGTCCAAGCCTCTTACGTGATCAGAGAGCAGGACTTCCTTTCTGAATACAACAAACCCAATACCGCCTTTTTTAAATGATGTAAACATTTTAAAAGTTGTGTTTGGAATGAGAATTAATCAAGAGACATTGTTTAAGGGTGCTTTTCTTGCCCCGATCATTGCACTTCTTGCCAGAGAAGAGCTCTGCAGCAAAGGAGACTGTTTCGTTTTTGTGCTTTGCTTTTCTGTTTGTGATTTAATTTTTTTAACCCTTTGCAATGGCTTCTATTCTGGGAATGAATAAATAGGAAAGAGAAATTGTGGGGGACATGGAGAGGAGAGAAATGTATAACTGGATGATATACAGGTGAAGGGTTGAAGATCTTAACCAGAATCCATTGTTTATAAAACTTTCAGCATGCCACCAGTATATTTCCAAGTTTATTGCCAACGCTCCATTGATGACAGTAGGAGTGACAGCAATGTGTGCACATTAAGAAGTGCAAAATTGCCAAACATGTTTGATATCAAACATTCTGTGGCAGGCAACATAACTTGCCAAGTTTAATTTATTCATCAGGAAATGGAAAAGTGTTGATTACTCAATTGAGTGTACATTGAAATAAATAAACATGTCATACTGAAAATAAAAATAAACCTTCACAATGTCAGATACAGTCAATCTACAGTAAATCAGCTGCTGGGTCCCATTTCCTCACAGGAGAGTACAGGTTAACCTATTTTAATGCTTGCTAATTTGAAGAAATTTCAATATAACATTATTACTGTGGACCTGGGACTTGAGGATCACCAAAATATTCAGATTTAGAACTACCAGGTTCAACCTAGATTTCAGCTTTATGGAACATTCTGAAATCATATCATGAAAGTCATTTACATTATACTTTTTATGAGCCATCTCATAAGGATTGCCAGGAAAATGGATTATGGAATATTTGAACAAAAGTTTATACTGTAAGTCAAGTCGGAATTTTTTCAAATGGTCATAAAGTTGCAACCTATTATATTTTACATCAAGTATCAAATTAAGTCAGCACAAATTTCACAATCCCCATTTGCAATTCTAAAATAATTCAATATGATTTTCCAAACATGTGGCTGTTCTGCTCCTTCATAGGTGGGCAGAGAGACGTTATAATCTACACTGACATACACTTTTGCATCAAATAATTCCAAAAGTGAACCTTTACCCCTTTTAACAAATCTTCTTAACATAAAGTTGTACGTTTGGTAATATGTGGGCTTTTTCTAATTCAATGATTTTTGTTAAATCTAATGATGAATAGATACCAATGTATCTACATATATTATCATGTTGCTGTACTATTCAATTGGCTCATTACTTCCACAGACTTTCTATTCCCCTGCTCAATAAAGTATTTAGTTTCAGTTGTTTGTTGGAATTCCAATACATTACATGGTATGAAACCAATACAAAGGGGCATATTTATTAGAAGGTCATGCAGCACAGCTAGTCACCTTACTGCGCTGTGCTGTGTGACAGGGAAAGTGCAGGAATGCGCCATATTAAAAAGAATGCAGTGCATTCCTGCCTTTATCCTTATGCTGGTGCTGTTTGGGCTGCCTAGCACCAATGCAGGCACCCTTGCACCATGGTGCAAGGGTGCCTGAATGCAGAATGCAGCACACATAGAAAGAGGGAAAAACGAGAAGAAATAAACATATTTCTCCTTGTTACACCTCAACTGGGAAGGCGTATCTTTTTGGCACATTCCCAGGTATACCACTTTTGGTAAATCTGGTAATGCATCAAAAACCATGGGGCATATCAACAAGCAACGGCGATAAATATCGCTAAGCGCGTTTAGCGCTACTTCAGTTATCGCCGGCTATCGCTGGATGTTATCGCCCGGATAACGCGTTATCAACAACGCGTTGCTCCAGGGCGATAAAAAATCCAGCAAAAGCGGCGATATGCGGGAATATCACTGGAAATCCAGCGATATTCCCGCAGCGATAGGGGACAGCTTGATGATAGCCCCTGGTGGTTTTAGCCCTCCAATCCACCTCCCCATTACAAATATAGCTAAGTCTCAATTTAAGCAGACGTAAGCTTACGGCGATAACCGCGGTTAGCGCGGGTTTCAATATCGCCATAGGTGTCAGGGCACAGGCTTGTAAATACCGCGATGTGCGGTTAGCGACTTTTTCCATGATGTATTCCACAGGAACGCCTACTTTGCATCTCATTAGAGATGCGATGCAGGGCGTTAGCAAAAGCTGTGCTAGGACAAGGAAACACGCGCTAGCGTGTCCTTGCTAATACTGCGATGCCATTATCGCCGCTTTTCGGCCGAAAACGGCCGCAAAAGCGGCGGTAATGGGCTTGATAATATGCCCCCATGGGAGTTGTTTGGGAACTCCCACATTACACTAATAGAATCCCTCCTCAGGGCAGAGTAATGCCATGCAGCAATTTGCTCTGCATTGCGTTACTACAGATTTATGAAGCCACCCAGGGCCACGCAAGGCAGCCTTGTGTGGCTTCATAAATTGGATTTTGGGTTTGCGTTGCACATGTACCACATTGTGTGGTGCAAACGCAATGCAAACCCCTTCATATATAAGCACCTAAATGTCTACAAAGTTAAAAATGAAGCATAAAGATGGTGGTGTAACATGAGCAGTGATAAAGTGTCATCAGTATATGGGTCTATTTCATTTGTCCCTCTGTCTTTGCTTCAGGGATATCATAATCTATCTTTATGCATAAACCATTCCCTAACATTTCCAATCTACAAATAAAAACCATATAATCGGGTTCCCGTTCATTGCATATCTTCTTTTGTCCGACCATACATTCACCCAGTCTCTTTTTGTACTTCATTCTAGAAGTGGGCTCAAGAACCTCTACTCTCCGATTCCTCTCTCCAGTAGCCACCCCATACCATAGGACCTGTTGGGTGAGTCCTTCATTTGCCATATTTCTTTGCCTGTTCTAATTGTTATACCCTTATAATCAAATATATCACTTGCGCTCTTTATGTGTCTGGCACCTCCCCAAAAATGTTCTCAAGAACTTATCAAATGCGGCAGTTGGTTATTTATTTTGTATATGAGTTTTTCAAATGCTGTGATTTCATGCATGTCATCTGACCAATCGGATAGTTGGGATAGTTTTCCCAGTGCTGCAAAATCCCAATGTTGCCACCGCTAGTGCAGTAGATAACAACAGTTTCATATGAAACCAAGTCAAGAGAGATCTGTGGTTTCATGCAGGATAGCTATCTTGGCATTAAGGTCAATTGTCATGCCTGGGTCTACTTTTGTTGCGTCCCAAATATGCTTCCCACAAGATGTGCACTAAATCGCTGTACCTTTCTCCGTATCTCCAACACTGGGAAACTGGACAAAGTTTACCTTTGTGCACTTAAGCTAGCGTTCAGTGCAATCGCTAAATCGTTCCATTGCTAGAGAATCTTAAAATGAGTATGTTCCAGGCACGCTCCCTCAAACCTCTATCATATTCTTCCAATAAAGTCTCCCATTCCTCATCTTGAAATTTAGTCAGTAAATGCATTTCCGACGAAGTTTGGAGTATAGTCGAGTTCCCATGTGAGAAAATAGATTGAATGGACGTGTGGTATTGTACCACCCTATTCCTTCCGCGTTAATGAATAATGAAGAATAGGGGGTTTCACTAAGGAAAGGGGTGAGATGCATAGCCTTCATTTTAATACTTGTTACAATCCATTGTTATGTCTGTGGAAGGTTGTATTCCTTTGTGAGATTTTGAAATGTTTTTATTAAGCCAAATTTAAGTACATCATTGGCATAGTGTATTTTGTGTCCTTTCAATGTTTGCAAACTGATTTCTACCCTGCTTATCCTAATACCTCATTCTGCCACAGTCGTGCTTTAGAGTATATAAGGTCCAGGGCTTTTATGAGCCTGTGTGCCCTCTGCCAACATATAGAGTGGAATGTATTATGAAATTGCTGCTTGCTGAAAATCAAAGTTGACATGTGTAATGTATTGCTAAATCCCCTGTTGCTTTTAAAATATGTCATTCCATAGGAACCCACATAAAGGTTTCTCCTTGCTCAACACTATATGGATTCGTTGTTTTAACTCTATAAAATAGTTGTATGCACACATTTTTAGATAGATGACATTAGAGCCTTTTTCAGTCAGAAAATTATTTTAAAATCTCCTTGTTTAGGAGATAATTCAACTTTGACAACACTTCATCACCTTTTCTGGAATCATGGTGATTTATAATAAAAAAAATAGAAATAATATGGAAACAAGTCATAGATTCTTTAAAGACACTTGACTATCTTAAGAATTCTTACATGGCTTGAAAACAGCATTAGGTTTAATGTTATAAGGGGTAGGGTATTTCCCTCTAACAAGGTCTAAACAACTTGTAAATTTAAGGTGGTAGTCTATTCTCTAAGATTGTACTTGCAAGAGCTCAAGCCAGTACAGTGATATCATCCTGACATGAATTATTCTGCTTTTTGTTGGTGTCACTGGCATATTAATGGTAGGAAAGCCTTAACAAATGTATGTCTGAAGAGGGAAACAAGTGTGTGTACACCTAATAATCGAGACATTCGTTTTTCTGCCGCCATCTGCCCCAAACCTCACTCTTTCTCTGATCACCTGAACTTACACATGAAATCACTGTACTAAGTTTACATCAGGAAATATTCTCATTCCTTGAACTATTACAATTTTCAGGCTTCTATAAAAAAAAGGGTCTGATAGCCAGGTGTCATGAAAATACATCTTACTGAGTTAAACCTTTAGATTATTTACTCATAAACAACTCAATTGTTCTTTACAGATGAAAGAATGTGGCCTTTTTGTCTAGGTGAACCAGAGTCCAAAATATCAGGTACTTCAGGAGTTTTTGGGATGGTAAGTATAGCTTTCTTATATAACGCAGCACGAGTTCACGTTACCACGTCTGGCTTGACAGGCTTCAGTTGGTGATCTGTGTTATGTATTTTTTCTTACAGGTACAAGTTCTGATAGATGAAAAAGGCAGCAAGTGGTAATTTAGGGCAGGATAACCAACTGGTATTCGAGAGCAGCAGGAAAATGATGGCAGCGGTTTTGCAAATGACTCCAGCATCTGTAGAAATTGAAGAGGAACGTCTTTCAGGTACATAGGTAAGTAAGCAAATAACAGGCACCTTCCTCTGTACAAACTCAGCTTTTAATCTGTCCGGGTCTGCAAAATGGCCACTGTTGAGCTGAGTTGAAGAATCTCACGAACGCGGGGTCTAAAATTTGGACATCTGGACGCAAGCGACACGGCGTAGTGTGTCAGCTGCGGACCCGTTTCTCCAACATGGAACTACATGGCAGTCCTGACACGTTGAGTAAAGTATGGTTTGGACTTCCTCTGGGCTTGGTTGGCTGTTTCATACAGATGAAGAGAATGGAAGGAAGGAAGAGGTGGAGAATGCCGAGGGCTAGACAAGCCACATGGAGACATCACCAGCAAGAGAATATCTAAAGGCTCAGGATTACTGAAAATGTTGGTCAAGAAGTAGTTGACTCAACCAAAACAAATTTGCCAAGGGTCTCAGGTAACAGGAAGAGCAAGGCATCGGACATGTGGTCACTTGAGACTTGTATTGCAATGCTGGTGGAGCAGAGAAGGAAAGGCAGAAATCCTCTCACAGTCTAGCCATTATTTTGGGAATATACTCAATTCCTTATTGTAAGAAATTGGATTGTTATTTGGGATGGTGACCACCCACCTCAAGGAATAATCGCAACTCTTGTCATGGTAAACCCCTAAAGTCACTAAATTATCCTGAGCTCAACCCCATGGTAGATATGGCACCGAGCAGACAGGCTTAACTTAGGGTAATGTGTAAAGTATTTATGCAGTACAGAAACAGTAATAAAGTCAAACCACCAATCAATACAAATCCCAAACAGGAATGGGAAACTAGAGTACAATTTAGTAAATAAAATGAAAGCAAAATGACAAAATTCAGTATGGGGGACTGGAGGTAGGAATATTTAAAAATTTAAGTTGAAAAAGAGCAAAGCTCAAATAATAGTCAATGGCTGTGGTAGACCGTAATTCAGGTGTGATTCCAGGCCAATCTCAATAGGGCCTAGGTCAGATACACCTCTGTCTCAGTGAAAGTCTGGAAGTGAAAAAGTTTGAAAAAGATTCTCAGTCATACTGTTTTAGTGAAACAGTTTTCAAAAGATTCCATATTCTCTTGTGGTGCCTAGACAACCACAGGAGTACACTTTTAAATTCCTCAGAACCTCAGAGGAGGCCCTTGGAGACTCACAGGGTGTCAGGCAGAGATAAACAGCATGGTCCAGTCCAGGTCTAGTTGCCAGAGGCCAGCTGGGTACTTCCAGAAAACATCCTCTGCAACTTATTGTGTTCCTTTCACCACATAAGTCAGCCAACTGATCCACTTATTTGTCCTGGGTACAAGGGGAAGCTGGTCCAACCATTAAGGTGCCTCTCAGGTCACATACAGCAGGTCTAGTCCTATTCTGTCCTACTGCAGGTTCAGAAAGTGTTATAATGGAGTGCCTTTGGTTGCCCCATGTATGCCTGCCATCAACTAACGGGAGGGGAGGACTCCTGTGCAGTAACCAATAGAGTAAAGTTTCCTACCCACCTTTTTAATAGTTTCAGTTTGTTTTAATGCAAGCAGGCCACAAATGCAATGTGCCAGGGCATTTTCAAGATGGTGAAAGTCTGTGGGCACACTAAACTTGTGTTCTGAGGGTTGAGGGTGTGTAGACAAGTGTGCTATGATAAGCACTAATGTCCTCTCACATTGAACACTAAAACCCAGTTTGAAGCAGGCATTGTACCACAACCAACCCAGAGACAGACATATGGTGGAACAAAAGCAATGTCCTCAGCAACAAGATAGGGGGATACACAAGAAGTGCCCTTGCACTTTACTAATGGTTAGTAGGGGTTAAGTGCACAGATTTCTAAAACCAACAAATCGACAGTCCAGCAAAAGGCAAAAAATATGAGGTGTTCAGGCAGAAAAGGTGTTTTCCTAGATGCATTAATATAGTGAAGAGCAGTATATATATTGTTGTGGTAAAGAGTACTATACTGGTCCATTGAAGGACAGCATTATCTCAATAATGCAGTGAAAGACTCCAATTGTCTCACACTCTCTTATTGTAGACACTGTTTTGTATTCCTCTTATGTGAGGCATCCAGCCAGGGTGATCTCTCACTTCCTACCTGGTGAGTGACTCCTTAATCACTTGATATCTCTGACCAGATGTCTCTTGGATATGTTTGTCTTGAGGAATCTCAATATGTCTTCACTGGATCTATAGTACACCCACCCAGGTTAATGACCATCCCAGTAGCACCCATATGACCAGAAAGCAACAGTCCAGTGTCCAGAGGAAGTCTCTCTTATCTTCAGGACAAGAACTGCAGGTGTCTAGTATCAGCCACCCGCCCACTTGTCTGTGACCGGCCCTCCAACCAGTCAAGGCCTTTCAGACCTGGCTCCTTTTGTCTAAGGCTCTGCCCTTGCCCTTCTCCTTAGCTACTTTTCTCCTCTCTCTCTCCTGCTCTTAGCCTCTAGCAAGCTCTTATTCCTGCCTTCTGCACCATCTCTCCTTTATGCCCTTGTGTGACTGATTTTTATCTCTTGCCTCTTTCCACTCTTGCTTTTGCCCCCTCTTAGCCTCTTTTCATTCTTTCACTTTTGCTTTCATCAGCACTGTGCTCCTGTTTTTCTCTGCCCTCTGAACTTCTATGCTTTCTTACACTCTTGCCTTCATCCACTCTATGCTTCCGTTTTTCTCTGCCCTCTCTAAGCCTCTTTGCATTCTTTCACTTTTGCCTGTATCTACTCTTTGCTTCTGTTTTTCTTTGCCCACACTGTGCCTCTTTACACTCTTTTGCTCTTTCCTTCATCTGTTTTTTCACCCTTCTGATCCTTTGCTCTCTCACCAATTTTATGTGCTTTCTCTGCGCTTCTCCTGAGTCGCCTTCCTGCCACCTTGTGACCATTGGAGTTAGGACCAACACCAAAGCCAACTAACCATGCAAGAAACCTGGGGCACATCCTATATGGCAAGGTCAACATGGTGGCACAAGTCAACACAGTGACCTCCTCCTGCTTCCACATCCATCTCATGCTTCGAAAGATCTTCAGGTGGCTGCCACAGAAAACCAGAAGGACTGTCATGCAGGCACTCATAACAAGCAGGCTGGATGCCGGTATCTCTAAACAACTCCTCCAGAGACTCCAGACCATTCAGAACGCCGCCTCAAAACCCATAGTCGACCTCCCACATCCACACCCGCAGCGCACCATACCTCAAGGAGCTTCACTGACTGCCCATTCACAAATGCAGCCAATTCAAACTAATCAAGCACACATACACAGCCCTACAAAACACAGGACCAGCATACCTCAACAGCCGTACACCTTCACAGGCCTGCCAGACACCTACGATCTGCATCACTGTTACTCACACACATTCTCCACATCCGTAAAAGCAAAACCGGAGGCTACTCATTCTCCAACATTGCACCCAACACATGGAACTAACTCCCTCAACACATCAGAGGCTCCTCCTCACTTGTGAGTTCTGCATGAAGCTGGAAACATGGCTCTTCTTATAAGCACCTTGGGAATCAGAAACCCACACACCTTCCCAAGCATCTGGATACTTTCTTGGGTGATTAGTGTGCTATACAATACAACATAAGATAACCTAACAACAGTAGGGAAAGTGTTAGCCTTCATAGGGGCTAAATTTACTATTGACACTCCAATCTAACCAACAGTAGGGAAAGTGGTGGACTTAAGAGGGGTTAAATGTGCTATTCCCACTCCAGTCTAAGCAACAGTAGGGAAAGTGTTAGACTTTGGAGGGGTTACATTTACTATTCTTACTCTATTCAGTGCTACAGTAGGGAAATTGTTGGCCTTCGGGAGGGTTACATGTATTATTCTCACCCCAAACAGCGCAACAGTAGGGAAAGTGTTGGACTTCGGATGGGTTAGATTTACTATTCACACTCCAATCTAAGCAACAGCAGGAAAAGTGTTTGACTTCAGAGGGGTTAAATTTACTATCCCTACCCCAGTCTTAGCAACAGTAGGGAAATTGTTAGATTTTGCAGGGATTGCATTTACTGTTCCTACTCTAGTCAGCATAACAGTAGGGAAGGTGTTGGACTTTGGAGGGTTTACATTTACTATTCCTACTGCAAAGATGGCAATAGTTGGGAAAATGTTGGACTACGGAGGGGTAAAAAGTACTATTCCCACTCCAGTTTGTGCTACTGTAAGGAAAGGGTTGAACTTTGGAGGGGTAAGATTTACTATTCCAACTCCAGTCTGTGCAACATTAGGGAGAGCATTGGACTTCGGAGGGGTTATATTTACCATTCCCACTCCAGTCTAAGCAACAGTAGGGGAAGTACTTCACTTCAAACATATTACATATTTGAATAACTATATTAATTAAAAAAATAATGAAACTCAAAACAAAAAGATTATTCATTAACATTAAATATATATATATATATATGTAATGAAAATAAAAACTATTTAAAATGTACTTAATTAATAAGCAATTGAATAACTAATTATCAATTCAATTAAAAAATATGTATTTAATATTTTAATAATACTTTTTTACTATCTAAAAAATAATTTTAATCATTATTTACTATTTTTAAAAATATTAAAATTAATATTTTATTATTATTTAATTAACTTCCCACATTATACCCCTACAAACAGAGCAGCTCACACCTACAATAAAACTAAAACAAATAACTATAGCAGAGTTTACATAATTGATAATTAAGAAGAAAATTAATTGACAATTAATATTTAATTGTTAAATACTTATTATTTATTTAATTTCCCACCCTGTACCCCTACAAAGCCAGAAGCCTGCACCTAAAATATAACTAAAATATATAGGTATTACACAATTTACATAATTAATAATCAAAGAAATAATTAATTAAGATTTTATAATGAATTGCTAAAGAAGTATTACCTAATTTACTCCCCACCATTAACCCCTACAAGCCTATCAACCAGCACCTAAAAGATATAAGTATTACACAATTTACATAATCAATATCAATAATATAATTAATTTAAAATAAATTAATTATTAATTATTACTTAATGAACGTCTCACCCTATTCCTGTACAAACTTAACAACCCACTACAACATAATAAATTACTATTAACAATCAAACAAAAAATGCTAAATCACTTAAAACAATAATTTGCAAAAAAATTTATAACAATTATACAATAGTAACTCACAGAATTAATAAATGAACTAAAACTTTAAAATAAATTAAAAACAATATTTTTTACAACTCTATTACTGAAAACAATAGTAAAACAAGCATTTGCAATACAATAGGTCTTGCGCAAGTTTTAGCTGTTGGCATTGTAAATGACAATGCCTTTTATTTATGTTTTGGGTTTTAAAACATAAATAAAAGGCATTGTCATTTACAATACTAATAGCCTAAACTCTCGCAAATGCGAGACCTATTGCATTGCAATAAAGGGCCTTCTCAACCGCTTGTTAGATTGTAAATATCAGAGGAAGAGACTGGCCTGCGACGTCTTCAAAGTAGTGATAAATAGTGCAGTGAAGAAGATGTGTAAGTGTTGTAAATTACACAGACACAAAGGGGCCGATTCCGATTCGGGCCGGAAATCTCTCCGACCGAGCCGGACCCGGAGAGATTTCCGACCGACCGGACTCGGTAGCCCGACCGAACGAGTACGATGGCGCACGTATGCCATCGGACTCGATTCGGTCGGGCTCCCATTGAAGTCAATGGGAGCCTGTCGTACAATGCGTACGCGGGCTCCCATTGACTCAATGGGTGCGAGGCGGACAAGGGCACCCCCTACAGCGTGTACGTGGTGAAGCGACTCGCGCCATACACGCATAGGTAGGGGGGGCCCATGGGTCCCCCCTGTGTGCGACTCGCGCGGCTATGCGTACAGGGGGTCCGACACGGACCCCCAAAGTACGGCTCCGACTGCTCTTTGGAGCCAGAGTGCGCGGCTCGGTCGGATCTGCTCGCGGCGCGCATCGTACTTACCCGGCCGGGGAATGTCTCCATTGCGCGGTGCGAGTCGAGTCCGAGCGAGTCGGTCGGTGCGGTTAGACCCGGGAACGAGTCGGTCAGAGCGGTCGGGACGCCCGGACGAGTTGGTCGGCGATTTCGCATCGTACTCGCTCGCCCGGACGCGCGTACGAATCGGTCGGGAAATAGGGCTCCAAATCGGATCCGGTTAAGCCGAATCTGATTCGGAGCCCTACCGGCCGAGATCGGAATCGGCCCCAAAGTGTGAAGTGAGAGTTACATATGATCCGAGCTATAAACACTAACAAAGCACTCCAACACCTTTCACTCTGTGATTACACTGTTGCGGCTCAGGAGGAAGAGCGTGGGGGGCTATTTCCCGCCCTCTCCGTGATTTGAGTGTGCAGTGTGGCATTGCGTAATGTCATTGCTATCATTGGCCTAATAAAAACACTCCAGCTGTAGTAGGGCCCTGGCATCACCTCCTGGTGCAGGGCGGGCTGAGCTTTATGGCAGGCATGGAGGGAGGGAGGGATGGTCTTGGCTGCAGCTCCGGCCTCGTACAGTGCCCCTGCTATTACTAGTGAGCGAGAGGCGCTGAGGTGGTGGTATTAGTATTGGTGGTTGTAGTATTGGTATTGGTGGTGCTGGTATTGGTGGTGCTGGTATTGGTGGTGGTGTTGGTGGCATTGGTGGTGCTGGTATTGGTGGTGGTGGCATTGGTGGCGGTGGTGGTGGTATTGGTGGCCGTATTGGTGGTGGTGGTACTGGTATTGGTGGTGGTGGTGGTACTGGTATTGGTGGTGGTGGTACTGGTATTGGTGGTGGTATTGGTGTTGGTATTGGTGGTGGTGGTGGTAGTATTGGTGGTGGTGGTATTGGTGATGGTGGTGGTATTAGTGGTGGTATTGGTGGTGGTATTAGTGGTGGTGGTATTGGTAGTGGTGGTATTGGTGGTGGTGGTATTGGTGGTGGTATTGGTGGTGGTGGTATTGGTGGTGGTGGTATTGGTTGTGGTATTGGTGTGGTGGAATTAGTGGTGGTATTGGTGGTGGTATTGGTGGTAATGGTATTGGTGGTGGTATTGGTGCTGGTATTGGTGCTGGTATTGGTATTGGCAGTGGTATTGGTATTGGTGGTGGTATTAGTGGAGGTATTAGTGGTGGTGGTATTAGTGGAGGTATTGGTGGTGGTGGTGGTATTGGTGGCGTTGGTGGTATTGGTGGTGGTATTAGTGGTGGTGGTATTGGTATTGGTGGTATTAGTGGTGGTGGTATTAGTGGAGGTATTGGTGGTGGTGGTATTGGTGGTGGTATTGATTTTGGCGGTGGTATTGGTGGTATTGGTATTGGTGGTGGTGGTATTGGTGGTGGTGGCGGTATTGGTGGTGGTGGTATTGGTGGTGGTGTTGGTATTTGTGGTGGTGGTATTGGTGGTGGATGTATTGGTCATGGTGGTGGTATTGGTGGTGGTGGTATTGGTGGTGGTGGTATTGGTGGTGGATGTATTGGTCGTGGTGGTGGTATTGGTGGTGGTGGTGTTATTGGTGGTGGTGGTGGTATTGGTGGTGGTGGTATTGGTGGTGGTGGTAGCGGTTGTGATGGTATTGGTGGTGGTGGTGGTATTGCTGGTGGTGGTATTGGTATTAGTGGTGGTGGTATTGGTGATGGTATTGGTGGTGGAGGTATTGATTGTGGTGGTGGGATTGGTGGTGGTATTGATGATGGTGGTGGTGGTGGTGGTGGTATTGGTGGTGGTGGTAATAGTGGTGGTGTTGTTAATAAAACAGGCTTTTGAAAACAACCGGTCAGGTGGCTTAGTGCAGATGACATGTAACACAGATGTGCTGTTGTCAGCTTCAGCCAATTAGCACAGGATTATGTACTACCTGGAATTCACATGACTTAATTCGCTAATCATTTCTAAATCCATTTTACTTGGGAGGGGGTTGAAACAGACACAAGATAATGCCGGGTTAAAGTGATTGAAAGCGGGCGCCCGTGTTACACAAGCGGTTTCAGCTGAAGCAGCGCATGTCCGGCCAGCAGTAAGAGAAACTCAATAAAGTAAATAGTGCTTACAGACAAAATAACAGGTCCTGTGTAACAACCGAAGTAAAGGGGCCAGTAGCCATGGGAGGTTACAAATGAAGACAAGGCCGTACTAAGGAGGGAACTAAGAAGCCTATTAACGAATACGAAGGCAGCATTTACGAAAGACAATGACACAAGCCAGTGAAAAATATAGGAGGAGAGTGGGCGCTGCTTCTCTCCCATACTCTACTACAGCAGTCTGGCAGAGCGAGCAGTGCATGCACTCTGCCGCTAGGCTCGACCTGAAAATATGGCTGTTGCATCATTCCCTAGGTGCGCAAACGTGTGATGACTTAAGCGAGCACATGCATCCCCACGCATGCGCGCACCTAGGAAGTGACCAGGAGTCATTTTGTTTTTTATTTGCCAAGCCAAAATGGCAAATAATATTGGGATTAGAAAATAATTTCAAAGGGGCAAAAGTGTCTTTGTCATTGCAGAGAAGCCTGGCAACAAACGGCAGCTGAAGGGCCCGCCCAACAAAAAAAAAGGAAAATTAAATTACAAAAAAAAGGGTTGGCAGTAACTCTGGAATCAGAGTGTGGGGGGCGAGGGAGAGTGTGGATCAAGGGCATAGAGGAGGGGTGGGAGGGTAAAGCCACAGAGTGGGCGAGCAAGTAAAGGAGTTAGTTGAGGCAGGGCCCAGACGGGGAGGCCTTTAAAAATAAAAGCTAGGCTAGGTGAGGAAGAAAATGTACAAGCTTAGAAGAGGACTGTGGGAGCAACAAGAAGAAGGGGTCGGGAGGAACAGTGTGTGAGAGAGCCAGAAAACATGTGCACTCTAACGGAGTGCTGAAAGAAAAAAGAAGTTCCCTGAAAGTGGAAGGATTCAAGTCAGCCAATAAAAAGGATCTTAAAGAGGCTATGTTACAAGGGAGGGACAAACACAAAAAGAGTTAGAAAAGCAAACAAAATAAGAAGCAAGCAAATGAGTGACAAAGACACCCAATAAGCCCTCTGTAAGTTTTTGGTGTGGCCAAGAAGAATTAACAGCTGTGTGGTGGTAGGCAAGATCTAAAAAACAGCATCCATAGGGTGATCCTAAACATATGACAAGTGTGTCAAATGGTGAATGCCCATGTGGTAGCTTACTGCTAAAACTTTGACACACATCAGTTGAACAAAAATAAAAACAAGAATGCAAATGAAACACGGAAACAAATACTATGTAAATTAAAAGATGTTATGAATCAAAGGCAGGAATTCTAATGAAAATCATACGCAAAGACATAAGAATAACTGAGGATAAGTGATTTATTAAGTGAAAAAATATGTATAGTCGGACATAAACGAAAATAAATGCAAAAATTGTTTATGTCACAGATCCTGCTAAAATTAAAATAGAGATAATGTAAAAGTGATGTTTATCAATGATGGGACCAGGATGCACCAGGTCTTATTTTGTCTCCAATGAATAAGCAAACAAAACCCATTAATTTCAACTGAACTCAAGTTTATTTCCTGAAAGGGCACTGTGGGACTGCTCAAAGAGCAGTCAAAACCCGCCTCTCTGAGGGCCATCCGTCAGGAGCCATGTTACAGGGAATAAATACCAAATAATAAGAACTTACCTTGCTCAGAACAAACAATGTAAATTATAGTTAATTACTATGGTATTTTCCAGCACGGTACGTTTTTGATTTCTCAATGATGTACATTATTGAGTAGTTGCGTTAGTTCATCCAGACGGAAGGGGAAGAACAAGGTGCAACGGGCGCAAGCAGTCCTGGAGCAGGAAGGGGCACCTGTGCCGGTAGAGAGGAGGAAGCATGGCCTGGCCACACAGAAGATGGACATTGTACGGCAGAAGTGAGAGGCAACAAGGAAGACAGAGAGAGAAAGGGATGTAGAGACTAAAAGAAAGAGAGCAGCACTGCAAGCAACATTGCTCTGGGCGCACACTTTCTAGTGGGATTAACGTGTGATAAAAGAGTGTACCACAGTCATTGAGATAACATGCTAACTCTACCATTACCAAAAACTGTAGGTAGAACCGAATGGCTGCTGCCACACTCCATCATACACTGGTGAAAAGACTCAAAGCGCTTTTAGAATTGGTCATTTGAGGCATTTGTTGAAAGCATCCTTCTAATGATGTCCCATCAGAATGAATTCACCCCATAAAATCTTTTAACGTTGCTTAGTAAACAGAACGGTGACGTTTGCAAGTCTTAACAAACCTATTAGGGAACCTAGACTCTAGTGAATGCCAACAAATTAACATTTTTAAAAACAACAGTACCAGCAAGACATTACGTTCTTCAGCTGTGTCCTCACTGACTCCTACGAGTACCAATTCAAAACAAGCATTTGCAATGCAATAGGACTCTCATTTACGCGAGACCTATTGCATTGCAAACGGGAGGGAGGGCAGGGGGTGGCACGGACAACAGTAGTGCAGACGGGGGAGAGGGGAGAAGGCACGGACAACGGGAGTGCGCGCGGGGGAGGGGGCGAGAAGGCACGGACAACTCGAGTGCGGGCGGGGGTGAGAAGGCACAGACAACGGGAGGGAGGGGGGAGTTGAGAAGGCAGTAGAAGAACCTCATTAAAGAAAAAAGTGCTCACAGTCTAAAATAACACGTACCATGCAACACTTGAAGTAAAGGGGCCAGTAGCCATGGGAGGGTACAAATGACGACATGACCGTAATAAGGAGGGACTAACAAACCTATAAATGAATCCGAAGGCAGCCTTTATGAAGGACAAAGACACAAGCCAATGAAAAATATAGGTGGGGGAGTGGGTGAGGCTTCCCTCACGTAGTGAACTACCACAGATCATCCCCAGAGCAGCGCTTGCGCGCTGGCTCAGGGCTCGAACTAAACAACGGTATTCTTAAAAACTATATTACTTACCTAATAAACAATATTCTTGATAATATCTTTGCATCACAATAGTTTTGTATCTCAATATTTTATTTCTGATTTTTCTGTCTCCCTGTATTTACAACTCAATATTCTGTCAAAACACCCTAGTGCTCTAGAGAAAGTTGGCATAAGCCGCATGTAACAATAATCAAAAAAAGTGAACCAGATTGTCTACATAGCAGAGACTCGGAGAGGATTGTTTCAAATACCCTCATCCACGTGGTCACATCCAACAGTGTATGGGGTGATGTCGTGGGTAGTATCATCATCAGGGGCCAGATGTACGTCGCGCAAAATAGCGCCTCGCAAATTGCGAGTCTTTTGCCACTCGCAATTTGGGAGGAGCTATTTTGCATGTACAACAGTGTGTTTAACACTGTTTGCGATTCCCAATGGGGTCGCAAATTGCGAGGCTCATGAATATCAATGAGCCTCTCGCAATTTGCAAGCCCATTGGGAATGACAGGCCCTCCCAGGGATGGTGGCCTGCTGGGCTCAGCAGACCACCATGTCTGGGATTGCTTTTAAATAGAGCAGCACTTTTTTTAAAAATGCTGCCCGTTTTCCTTACAGGAAAACGGGGTGCATTAAAAAAAAAAAATGAAACGGTTTCGTTTCATTTTTGGAGCCAGTCACAAAGGGGAAGGGGTCCCCTGGGGACCCCTTCCCATTTGGGACTTCATTACCACCCTCTTGAAGAGGGCGGTAATTTGCGAGTGTTTTGCGACCACAATTGCGGTCGCAAAACATTCATACATGGCTCTGCGGTCGCTATTAGGAAGGGAACGCCCCTTCCTAATAGCGAGTCGCAATACACTATTTTGCGAGTCGCAAATTATTTGTGAGTTGCAAAACAGTGTAAGTACATGGCCCAGACTAAAATTGCATGCGCAAACGGGTCGCAAACCTGTTTGCGCATGCAATTTTACGTCGTACATCTGGCCCTAGGTCTTTTTTACCTGAGTATCCCATTCTCCAGTTGATATTATCTTCCAACCAGAAGGGGAGCTGTCTCGGTAAAGACAGTGGTGATGTCTGTGGCATGTGGATTAAAATGACCTCCTAACCTATAAATGAAATTTATTAAGCGTAAGAAAGGATAGGGTTACGGTTAAAACAAGGTGCTGTAGTGAGGACAAATTATTGATCGTACACATCTGATGGTCAGGTCCACATGTTGTAGCCATATTCTGCCCGAACGGGTCTGTGGGTTTCATTAAGACCATGTGTGTGGATTACCAACATATGTCAAGGTGATCCTCAAGTACTTTGTCAGTATTTTAACTTACAGAACTTCATCTACGGTACAAGGATTTCCCTAGACAGATCGGCATTAAAGGCACCATTTGTGGCATGAAACAGAAAAGAAAAAGGACAACAAAAATCAATTCTGGGGAGGATATGGTACTTTCTTGTTATCCCCAATTCGATAGTCATCCTTACTGCTCAGTGAGAATACTACATATGTGGAAAAAATCCTCCTTTGTTACAAATGTAAGAGGTGAAGTTGAAATGAAACCAAAAGCAGTCCAATGCCAACAAAACTCAAGAAACAAAGAAATGACGATACAAAGAAGTTTGCAGAAAATGTTATAATGTTCTAAGGATTCCAGCGTCTTCTCATTTTGCTTGTGTCGTTGCGAATTTGCTTGTCCCAATTCCAGTGTCATCTAAGATGCAAGTACCCACATTTCAATAGTGGAAGGAGTACTCCATCAAACACTACATTTGCATGCCTTTGCTTTGCAGTATTGCAACCCATATATGTGATTTTAAGTTACATGGGAAGGTGGCGTGTGTGATTAAAAGACTATACACCTGTCTTCTATGTGATTCTAAGCTCCAATTGACTCAAGTTTATAGAAACTGGGATGCTCAATCCCACCATATGATCATAACTTGAGTTTAACTTTTGCATTTAGTTAACTGCCCTTTGAATACATACAAAACAGATTAATGGAAATCTACAATGTTTGGTGCAAAAAAACATAAATGAGCTTAAAAATACCAAATTGGAATTTGTGGAATCCCTCCTCAGCCCTCTCTGTCTCACTGTATATGCACAGGCACAAGTGGGCTACAACGTAAAGGTAAGCCATCATTGTTGACAGATGTGGGTAATGGAGCACAGGTGAAGGGCATGCCACGTTCTCAGAGTAGTTCAGTAGAGCCATTCAGAGATGAACAATTGAGCTGCACAATGAAACATTTGTGTGGGTGGAAAAGCATCTGAGGTTCCTGCAGCGCTGACAGAGTGAAATGGTAAGTCCTGGGTAGCACGGATAAGCACCTGTGCTATTCGTTCAAGCACCAGTGGAACTGTGAAATTGACGATCTCCTTAGGGGGAGTACATGTTAGCAATATGCTCCAGAGGCCTGGCTGGTGGATGAGGAGTGAGTGGTGTCACAACCTTATCACTTGTTTTGGAAGGGGGCACAGGGACCTTGTTGTTTTGCCTGGTGTGAGTCACTAAGATGGTGGTCTGCAGGATGAGGGGATTCTTTCTCTCCTGCAATTGTGTAGCGACTACCACTGTTCAATTCAATTCAAATGTATTGTTTGATTACTAAAAACCATAACAAAATGTTAAAACCATGTGACTCATGAATACATATACAAAAATGTAAAAAGAAACAAAAAAGGACCCCGGTTAGTGCAAAAACAGTGCAATAATCTTGCGATAAAAATGGGATGAAATTAAAAAATTTCCGAATATGCATTTGTCTTTTACGGATCAGGCTCGTTGAATAACATAACAGTCACGGAATGGTTTTAAGAAAATCTAAAAGAAGGGACAAATAAATATGACAGCTAGTTTTAAAATGCTGAAAACAGTGTCCAGGTAGGCCTAGCTGAAGGGGCCGGTGGCTGCTAGAGTTTTTATTACAAAGAAATGGCAAGGCCAACCGGCGGAAGAATTGCTGCCTTCTCTTTCCCCAGCATTTTAGCAGCTCTGATGACAAATTTGGTGAACCGAATGTTCAGCTTTGTATTTTTTTGGTTCATAACTGCTATTATGGCCTGACGACATGTGCGAGCTCCTAGTTTGTTCCACTCCGCTCGCAATAAAGTCCTTCTGTCATTTAGCAGAGCTGGGCATGTGCAGGCTATGTGCTCCAAGCTTTCAGAGTGGTAGCCGCATTCCCTGCATTCGATATTGAGACTGAGGCGCCGCCATTGTGGCAAACACTTTCGAAAAGGGCCACTCGCCTAGCCTTAGGGCCATGAACTTAACCTTCCAAAAGAGTGAGTATGTGCTTGATAAGTAGGATGACTCAACCCCCGGTTTATAATCGGAGACAACGGCCCAGGCATGTTTCCTTCTGGATAATTTTGCCTTGTCGGAGAGGAAAGACCAGAGCCGAACGCTTCGCTTAATTACGGTCTTCAATGCCTGTTGTGGTGGATTTGTTCCCCAATATTCCGTGACTCCGAGTAGGTGTAGGGAGTGGGCCAAGTGGTGCCGATATTTTTGGCTAAATGCGCTGGCCGATATTTCATTCCAGAGTTTGGTCTCAAGACTGCCATCCCGGAAGTTGCGCAGTCTATTGCAGAACTTAATAAAAGCGCCAGCCTCGACGCCGTTGTGATCTAGCAGGCCGAGTTCTAATCTGACTTGGGCCCGAGATGAAGACCTCGGCAGGCGCCATGCTCGCTTAAAGATTCTGGTGGTTGATTTATTTAATAAGATGTTTGCTGAGCCCATCATAATCTCGTGACCGTATGATAAGGAATTGGTGATCTTGGCCTTCATCACCTTGAGCAGAGGAGTTAGGCTTGGCCCTAGTAGATGTTTTGAAAGTTTTGCCGACGCAACCTCCAGCGACAGTGCTTTAGCCTTGACGGCATCTTTTTGTTTGGTGAAGGAACCTCTGGAGTCAAGGAAAATTCCCAACTACCACTGGTTGATGGAGCATGTGGTGATTATTTTAGCCACAGGAATAGATCGGTGAGATTGGTGCCACGGATGAGTGACAAAACAGAGAACTGCATTTTGACATACGTGAGTCATTGACATTTACTTATGGTGTAAACCTCGTCAAGGCCTAGGCATTCTTTGAGACATTAGGCATCCATTGAACGTTCTGTGAATCATTGGCATAGATGGTATGGTACTGGCTGGCAAAAAATGTAATGCCCCAGCTTTCTTTTCCTGGACATTCCCTTGTATGTCGATGGGGCACCACTGTATGTGGAGATGGGAAATAGGATGAAGAGAAGAGCAGAACAAAAAATGAGATGGCACCATCACTCTTCATCATTGAAATGACTCTTGCACTATCATTGTTGTCGTATTGCGCTGACAATCATTGGCAACGATATGGCATAATATTAAGGGATCAAACACAAATATGCTGTTTAATGCAGCATATCCTGCTTGAACAGTGGTGCAACAGAATGCATGCCTCAATGAGTTATGCAGTACACAATAAAATGGGTTTGTGATAGTAGTATGTGCAACATATAGGAGGGTGACTGAGAGGGAGGGAGAGATTTGAAGGGGAGACGATGCTGTGTCAGACATTATTTGAATATTCACCAGACTCTGACCTACAAGCAGACTATGTCACCTGCTTCAATAGCACCACAGCAATGCCAAAACCAATGCAGGTAGTGGCAAGTGGCAATGATACTTGCAAATCTAGATTAATAATAGAAGGCTGATTCGAGGATTTGTGTATTAGAACATTCTGTTGTGTGTGGTGGGTGCATTACAGACAATATATGATGTCTGCTTTGTGAAAGCAAACAAAGAGTCACAGGATTGATGGAAGGTATCTTACCTTACATGTATCTAATGTATGGGTAATGTGATGAAACATGACAAAATTTGTGATGGTGATGGGCTGCCTGCCGGTTTCAGGTTGCCACATCACCACACCAAGATTGACTGATTGTCAGTGTTGTATTTGCCTGTGGCGGTAACAACAGGGATAAAATACCCCAAGACACAAGTGCTGAGCATAGTATGTTAGGCATGTTCATTAACAGATAGGTAGTGAGTTATGTTTGTCTCAGGATGTCTGTAGATGTGAGCTAGTGGCATTTGACCATGTGTTCCGGACTGAAATTCATGCATTTCGATTAATGTGAGTCCGTTGCAGGGACTAACATGCTGAGATATGAATTCATTTTTGTTCATTGCCAGGTCTGATGGCCATTGTATCTGGAACAGAGAGGTCTAGCACTATTGGGGAGATGAGATTGTTCATAATGCCCGGTTACCTACCAGAAATCTTCATTACTCCAAAACCAAGTCTTCCCCGATACAGTCCTTACCTGCAAGATTACGTCTTCATTCTGCAGTACATGTTCCCTAGAGGGTGTCGAAATATTCCTCCCATGATGGATGCCATTACCCATCAGGCAGTGGAAAAGGGAGGAAGTGCTACCACACATCCTGTCAATTTACAAGCTGAAGAAAAAATGAAGAAATAATCAATCCCACCTTTGGGAGGGATGGTGGGAATACAAGACTGTATCGAGGAAGACTTGGACTCGGAGTAATGAAGATTACTGGTAAGTAACTTGGTATTACCTCCTTGTCCATCTTCCCTGCTACAGTCCTTACCTGCGAGAGAATACCCAAGCAGAAATGGATTATGACCAAAAACACCAAGAGCTAAATATACACGTCAAATCTTTACCTCTGTCATAAACCTGTTAAAACCTCACAAGCTTAGAACAGCAGAAAAAACACAATTCCCAAAAGAAGTAAAAAAGCCCTCCCCCAACTGAACCCTTTAGTGGGGGGGCAAAGTGTGAGGGGATTTCTATGTTGCGTCACAGCTGATGTCTTTCAAAGAAGTTCACCTAAATGAAGCCCACGAGGATGACAACCCTCTATTTGATCTGCCTTCAATGACAGCTGGAAGAAGAGTATGGGATAACTCATAACATAGAATTATGGTAAACACACAAGATGATGGACGGAATGTTGCACATTGGCAAACATTCACCCCAGTCACAGATCTGGGTTTAATCCATCGTTATTTTGCTTCACCCGCCACCCCAGTTCAGACATAGCCATATGCAAATCAGTCTTGACCCTGTGCCTCATGGGAACAGTCCAGACCGAACTGCCAAGCCATGTCTTCCCTGGACCGGAATCAAGCATCCTAGGACCGGTTTCGGGCTTTCAGCCCTCATCAGCCAGGATAGCTTGACTCCAGTGGCGTAGTGAGCACGGGACCCACGTCTGGGCATACCCTTCCCACTTAGGGCGAAATGCAAAACACACAAGATGATGGACGGAATGTTGCACATTGGCAAACATTCACCCCCAGTCACAGATCTGGGTTTAATCCATCGTTATTTTGCTTCACCACGCCACCCCAGTTCAGACATAGCCATATGCAAATCAGTCTTGACCCTGTGCCTCATGGGAACAGTCCAGACCGAACTGCCAAGCCATGTCTTCCCTGGACCGGAATCAAGCATCCTAGGACCGGTTTCGGGCTTTCAGCCCTCATCAGCCAGGATAGCTTGACTCCAGTGGCGTAGTGAGCACGGGACCCACGTCTGGGCATACCCTTACCACTTAGGGCGAAATGCAAAACACACAAGATGATGGACGGAATGTTGCACATTAGCAAACATTCACCCCCAGTCACAGATCTGGGTTTAATCCATCGTTATTTTGCTTCACCACGCCACCCCAGTTCAGACATAGCCATATGCAAATCAGTCTTGACCCTGTGCCTCATGGGAACAGTCCAGACCGAACTGCCAAGCCATGTCTTCCCTGGACCGGAATAAAGCATCCTAGGACCGGTTTCGGGCTTTCAGCCCTCATCAGACAGGATAGCTTGACTCCAGTGGCGTAGTGAGCACGGGACCCACGTCTGGGCATACCCTTCCCACTTAGGGCGAAATGCAAAACACACAAGATGATGGACGGAATGTTGCACATTGGCAAACATTCACCCCCAGTCACAGATCTGGGTTTAATCCATCGTTATTTTGCTTCACCACGCCACCCCAGTTCATACATAGCCATATGCAAATCAGTCTTGACCCTGTGCCTCATGGGAACAGTCCAGACCGAACTGCCAAGCCATGTCTTCCCTGGACCGGAATCAAGCATCCTAGGACCGGTTTCGGGCTTTCAGCCCTCATCAGCCAGGATAGCTTGACTCCAGTGGCGTAGTGAGCACGGGACCCACGTTTGGGCATACCCTTCCCACTTAGGCGAAATGCAAAACACACAAGATGATGGACAGAATGTTGCACATTGGCAAACATTCACCCCCAGTCACAGATCTGGGTTTAATCCATCGTTATTTTGCTTCACCACGCCACCCCAGTTCAGACATAGCCATATGCAAATCAGTCTTGACCCTGTGCCTCATGGGAACAGTCCAGACCGAACTGCCAAGCCATGTCTTCCTGGACCGGAATCAAGCATCCTAGGACGGGTTTCGGGATTTCAGCCCTCATCAGCCAGGATAGCTTGACTCCAGTGGCGTAGTGAGCACGGGACCCACGTCTGGGCATACCCTTCCCACTTAGGGCGAAATGCAAAGTGTGAGGGGATTTCTATGTTGCGTCACAGCTGATGTCTTTCAAAGAAGTTCACCTAAATGAAGCCCACAAGGATGACAACCCTCTATTTGATCTGCCTTCAATGACAGCTGGAAGAAGAGTATGGGATAACTCATAACATAGAATTATGGTAGTCTTGATCCATCGTGATAGGGTTGATGTTGAAGGACGAGATCCTTTATTAGGAAAACCAAAAGTAATGAATAGAGAATCTACCTTTCGAAATGGAGCAGTTCTGTCCAAATAGATAGATAGTGTTCTATGTAAACTCAGTGTGTGAAGAGCTTCCCCATCAACCGAGGAAGGCTCCAGAAAGAATACTAGAAGAATAATGTCCTGGAAGAAAAAAAAGAGGACGTAACGTCAGGCAAAAAAGAATGGCTAGGAAGTAAAACCACTTTGTCGGGGAAAAAAAGAATAAAAGAGGTTACTGACAGCAAAGCCCCTAGCTCACTCCCCCGTCGCCCTGAGAATATGGTGAGGTGAGGTGTGGTGCAGCGGCCAGGGCAGCTAGACTCCGGAACCCGGGGGCTCACGGTTCGATCACCGGCGGCAGATCAGCACAGCACCATGTGACTCTGGGCAATAGCTTGCTTAATCTTCCTGAGGGCCCCCAGCGCCTTGACACCCTTGGGTAATTGTTCGCGCTTTACAAATACTGGACATTTATGTTAGTAACTTTAAATCCACTGACTCCAGAGGTTCGAATGGAGAAAAACTAAGTGCCCGTAAAACTAAAGGGAGTTCCCAGAGAGGCACTGGGAATGAAGCAAGGTTGTTGAAGAAAAAAGCTTCTCAGAAGGTGTGAAGCTAATGGAGCGATTTCCAGAGTAACCCCAACCCTAAAAGCCTGGATTACCACCCACTGACCCCAAATAGTGGCTATCAATCAATCAATCAGGGAATTGTAAGCGCGCTACTCACCCGTGAGGGTCTCAAGGCACTGAGGGGGGGGGGTCCGCAGATCTGTTTAGCCGAAGAGCCAGGTCTTGAGGTTCTTCCTGAAGGGGTTCAGGGAGGGGGCGCGTCTGATGTCTGCCGGTAGCTCATTCCAGGTCTTGGCTGCAATGTGAGAGAAGGATCTTCCGCCTGCTCTGGCTCTGTGGATGCGCGGGGTTTCAGCCAGTGTGAGGTTGGAAGATCGGAGGTTTCTTTTGGGTACGTGGAAGTTGATTCTGTCGTTGAGGTAGTTTGGTCCATTGTTGTGTAGGCATTTGTAGGCATGAGTGAGGATTTTGAAAGTCACTCTTTTCTCCACGGGGAGCCAGTGGAGACTTTGTAGGTGTTGGCTGATGTGTTCGTGTCGGGGGATGCCGAGGACGAGTCTGGCGGCGGTGTTCTGTATTGTCTGGAGTTTGCGGAGTAGGGACTTGTTGATGCCGGCGTAGAGTGCGTTTCCATAGTCCAGTCTTCTGGTGATGAGTGCGTGGGTGACTGTCTTCCTTGACTCAGGGGGGATCCACTTGAAAGTCTTGCGGAGGATGCGGAGGGTGTTGAAGCAGCTGGAGGTGACGGCGTTGACCTGTCGGTTCATGGTGAGTGATGAGTCGAGTACGATGCCGAGGTTCTTGGCGTGGTCAGAGGGGGTAGGAGGGCTTCCGAGGGTGGTCGGCCACCAGGTGCTGCCCCATGCAGAAGGGGTGGTACCGAGGATGAGGACTTCTGTCTTCTCTGCCTTGAGCTTCAGGCAGCTGTTGGTCATCCAGACTGCGACGTCTTGCATTCCTTTCTGGAAGTTGAGTTTGTCAGTGGTGGGGTCTTTGGTGAGGGAGAGGATGGATACTGCCAAACTCAACCGAAAACCATCCTGCAGGAAATCCCGAACCCTAACAGGGTCACACAAAGAAGCCTGTAAACCTTTGTCTAGGAAATACCTTACAAAATTCAACCAATGGCGTCAGTAAGACTTTCTTGTAGCAGGCATACGAAATTGCTGAAGGGAAGTTACCATTTCAAAAGAACATCCCTAAGCTAACAAAAGCTCCTACTCAGGCGCCCTAGATTCAGATGAGTGAGAGATGCCTGGGACAGCTGTGGTTGAGTCAGTGGGGATGGCTGATGAGGGTAAAATGATGAGGGTGATGTAGCCATCATTGTCAAAATTGGAAACCACTTTGGCACAACCAAAGCACCTGAGCCCGTTCATCCCTGATCTTCTGTAACACTTCACTGAGAATGCATTCACTGCCCAAGCCTTCCTGCTGGGAATGAGAGTGCAAAAGTGAAGCAGTCGAGCATTCTCCTTGGTTGCAAACAAAACTAGCCATGGGAGACCAACCCTGCAACAGATTTCCTGAAAAAGGTGTGAAGGACAAATATACAACTACAAAGGTTGCTGGAGCAAACCTTTATTTACACAGTGAAAACATTTAAAAATGAATGTAATAACGACATAACCACTTACCTGACTCAGCTAGGGTGTAGGACTGCAGAAACAAAATGACAGGATGTGATTTTCTACTGCCTGATGAGTAATGGTAGCCATATTGGGAGGATTTTTTTACTCCAGCTAGGGAACAGGTTCTGCAGGAGTGAAATGTAATAATCTCGAAGGTAAGGACTGTAATGGGGAAGATGGATGAGGAGGTAATGCCCAGCTTCATGGTTTGACGGCGGTGGTTCAAGTTCACCATCGGGCACAACAGTTGCAAACTCCATCCTGATGACATACGCCTTTTCTTGTCCTGCAATTTTTATTGATGATGGCCCCCCAAGGTGTATCACTCCATGCTATGGCATCCACCTTGTCAGTGAACATATGCATATGGCAATGATGGTGTGTCACATTAAAAGTGTGTGTAGGCAGAAAGGCAGGTCAATCACATTTTTGATCCCAATGTCTGCCTTCTCTTCCTCGTCATGGGTACCAGCTTCGTCTTCTCAGCTTAGGTCTCGTTCTCTGTACAGTCGAAGTGGAAGAAGGCAACGCTTTAGGAGAAGCAGATGCTATGAGTTAGGAGTATATTTCTTACATGTGAGTTTGGTTAGTGTCAGTTAACTCTATTTTTTGTATTTTTGCGCAGCATATGCTCGGACCATGTAATATTATGGCCATGTTATGTCAACAAAGAGGCGTGCATCTTCGCAAAGTTTGTGTACGAAATCCTAGAACTCTTAATGTTACAAACACACATTCTGGTGTTCATCATTTCACTCCTGATTTGCATATTAGTGTGTGACGTTGTAAATTTCCGCATTCCTACTATAACATCTATTTTTTATGACGTGAGAATTTTGAGTTTCGTGCTTGTGCGGGATTGTAATATCACACATACATGTTGACACTGTCGCAAATTCAACTTTGTTACAAGTATCAAGAAATTTCGTGCACAGCTAATTTCCCATTCAGTTACTGCTGTCATGCTTTAAAAAATAATGTTGAATTAAAGGGTATATGGTATGATTTATCTTCTGCTGTATTATTACACATCTCAGAAAACAGATATTATGGCGCGCGTAAATGCACAGCATGGAGGAAGGGAAAGGAAAAGAGCATCTGAACTTCTGGAAATGTGTTGATAACACACAATTTTCTCTTTTCTTCCGACCTGTGCAATTTTCCTTTCCTTTCATTCTATAAAAATCGACTGTATGACATTTTCAGTAGAAATATAATATATTCGTCAGTTGGCTTGCGTCAAACGCTGGATTCCTCCACTTAAACCTGGGTCATTGTTTGACATAACAAATAAGCCCGTTCTTTAAAAAATGCGTTTGTAAAATTTCATATTTTTAAATGAAAAAATCAATATTCTTTCACTTCTTTCCTAAATAAATGACCACCATAGACTCCTATAAAATGTTCGTATTTGGGAAAAAACACACATTGAAAAAATACACTCGTCCAAAGTTAACTTTCCATCAATACAAATTGTACTTCTCAGTGATATTTCCCGTGTTTAAAATCACAATTTATGATTCTATAGTTTTTATAATTTTGGCAGTTCTGATGGATTTGGTCAATAAGATGAAAATGCTACTTGCTAAACATTTACAACCATTAACAGATTAAAAATATAGAAGCCAAAATTAATACGTAACGTTGTCCTAATGTGCTATTTACCCTCTGGCATTTCTCATTTTTGTTTCAAGTCTCTAGCCTTTAATTATAGATCTCCAGATGATCGCTCTGGCAATCTACAACGCCGACCTTTTCCGGAACTAAACTAATTTCTTTACTTTTGAGACATATTGATGCAATAATCATGAAGCAAACACTTTCAATTAGTTATATTACTAATTATGTAATAGACTCTCTCTATTACATTACTGATTCTAACTGGAGCGTAAAGCAGCCTCCTGCAGCCCTCGAGGCTCTGGTGGGAGGGACTACTCAGAGGGCCCCAACCATTCAAGGGTCTCCCCATTCAGCCCAAGGTCAGTGAATATTTGCGAGTTGTTTTGTACTCAGTGTGCCCATATCATACTCTGCAGTGTGGGCATCCTGTTGAGTTAAGATACTGGGTACAAACCCTACCTGCTACCAGGCTACACTAGTGACTAGTGATTTTGTGCAGACAGGCAAGGCATAAATACTTGTACTATATTCCTTTGAACAAGTCAGGCAAGCCTGTGAGTCTAAACCTGTCCAGGGATATTCCAAAGGAAGATGTACGATTTGACAATTGCGCCCAAGAATGTGAAGATAGAATAAATATTACATTTCATAGCGCAATATTCCAAAGACGTTGTTTAAAAAAAAATAAAAGGTTATACCGACATTTTAGAAGGAGCACTCGTGAAATACTCTAATACTTCAGGGTCAGTCACTATACAAAGGTCCGGTATTTCTCTGTGAAGCAAATCTGCTCAAAATTAGGTAACATTAAAATGCTAAGTGCCATGAGTCATACTTTTTAAGCCTAAAATTACATAGCCTAATTCGCTCAATTTAGGCAAAAAAATACCACCTGTCAAAACATTTGTGTTCTGTATAAGGGCAAGCATACCAGCCTCCTATAATAAACACACATCTCTGTAGTGAGACAGAAGAATTAATGCTAGTGCTCCAAAGTTGTTCTCTGCAGCACTCCCAGCTATTCCACCACCAACAATTAAGGTGAATCTTCCAGGGCACTTTAATCTGACCCAGTACTTAAAATGTGTAAACGTAAGTGCCAGGGACCACTGCAGCTTGCTTCAACCCATTGCCCCTGCCAGCTATTCCAATGCCAGTACCAACACAAATAGTAGGCATTGTAACGGGGCCATCCCACTTCTGGCACTAGGCCTGAGCGCACTGCGCTGGATAAATGACACACACACACACACTGAGCTATAGTGTGAGCCAGTAGACCACGTGCGGTCTCTGCCTGTTTATTATACAGCCTCTGGCCATGCCTGGCCAGAGGATGCATTAGGTGCAGTTCTGGGGCATGTCATCACTGCAGGCGGTGTCTGGGGGTTGTTATATTCCTCCCCAACTTGGTTTTGGACTTAGCTGTTGTGCTTGGCATGCAAAGTCTCTGAGTATCTGGCTTGGGGGTGGATTGGGCCTGATGTTGTAACGCTGGTGACGGGAGCAGATGTTATTGTCCTCAGACTCCTGGCTACCCTAGCTGGTGTTAGCAACATTGTCTCTTGAGTCACTTGACAAAGGGCTAGGGCTGTTTGACAGCCCCCCCATGCCTGGCAAACTTGGAGTAGCTGTCAACAATTACAGCAGTAATGTGTCCAACTGGGAAGCGCCCAAAGTCTAGGGTCACCTGGGACCATGGTAACCCTGGGCATAGTAATACGCTACGCTCGCGGAGCGTGCGTAGTTTGCGCTACTACGCCCTACGCAAATTGCATGTAGCACAGTGCAAAAACGCGTAGCGGGCATTTTTTGCTTGCTCGCGGTCCTCAACGTCAAGTTGGCGACCGCGAGCGAGCAAAATCAACATCCCGGCGAGACTTTTTCCTCGTTCGCGATCGGCAACATCAAGTTGCCGATCGCGAGCGTGGAAAATAAACCTCCCGGCGAGATTCTCAACGCGGGGAGTCAGGTTTCTCATTGCGAGTGGTCGCGTATGCTCGCGACCGCTCGCGATGAGAAACTACCAGTCCGCGTTGAGAAAGCTGCCGCTCGAGTACAAATCTAGTAGAGCGGCAGAAAATGACCGCTTGCACTGTGCAAGATGCCGTTTGCAATGATTGCACAGTGCGGACAAGCATCCGGCACTGTGCAATCAGTGCGAACATCATTTCCCTACCGCACTATGCAGTTTGCGTAGCTACGCATAGCTTGCGTAGTGCGAAGTGCACTTCGTGTAGCTACGCATAGCGCTACTACGTGAACTACGCCCAGGGTTAGACCATGGGGTGGTGCTCAGTTCCCCAGTGGTGATGGGGGCTGGTGGTTCTTGGAGACTAGTGAGCTAACATGAGGGACAGTGTTTTACAGCTTTGTCAATGGCTGCCTCTAGCCCGGGAAACCAGACCTTCTCTCTCATTCTGGACTTCATTCAAACTGTACCTTAGTGTCCTCCATGAGCTAAGGCTGTTACCTTGTCTTGCAGGTTATTGGGTATGACGATGCAGGTCTCTCACAGCACTAATCCTTCTGGGGTGGCGGCCAGCTCATCATGCACTGTCCACATTTTGATCAGGCGTTCCTTCTCGAGGCCAAGCAAGTTGTTGACCTCTCTTAAGAAATGCTGCCACGAACCTCGATGGAGGGCATCCATACCCTTCATTAGGACTGAGCCAACATCGTGGCATCACTGATCTCCTGGAGGGTGAGTGCTCGCGAGCATGTCATGGTTGTCTTTGCCATGAGCCGGCGGGTGTCAGGAGAGGAAGGCAGCTGGATTCTTGGCCCAGGTCGATAAGTTATGTCCATCTGGTAGTGTTGCAGTTAAATGGCCCAGTGCTTGATCTGTGGAGCAGGATGTGGAGATGTGCCTAAAAATAGAGGGACAAGCGGCTGATGGTCCATGACCACACGAAATGGCCTACCACTGAGGTATAGATGGAAGTGGCCACAAGCCCATTTAATGGCCAATGTTTCTCTATTTGGAAGTATCGGGTCTCTGTTCTTGTGAGGGCTTTGGTAGCAAACGCAAGGAGTGCCAATTTTTCTGGCTCCAGTCTTGTATGAGGACGGCTCCCAGGCCTATGGGGCCAGCATCAACTAGGAGTTCAGTCTGTCTCTAGGGTTTGAAGTAGGCCTTTGTCGTTTTGCTCAGCAAGGCTTCTATCACCTTTTGGAATGCCTCCTCCTTCTTCTGGCCCCACTTCCAGGGAGCATCTACTTTCATCAGGGGGCATAGAGTCTCAGAAATAGTTGCTAGGTTCAGGATAAACCGGCCACAATAGGTGGCCATGTCCATGAAGCTTCGAACTTCAGATACTGTTGTTGGTGCTGGGGCTTGCTTGATGGCATGCAACTTGCATGTATCAATCTGGACTCTGTCTTGTTTGAAGACATAGCCGAAGAACTCGATAGAATTTTGAAAGAAGGAACACTTCTCCTAGTGGATGGTGACACCGTGCTCTAACAGTCACTTCAGTGCTGCTCGGAGGTCTATGGTGCTCCTCTGCAGTTGCAGAGTGGATCAGGATGTCATCACTCACATTCATGACCCTTTGAAGACCTGACAGTGTCTCTCTGATGGCATCTTGGAAGACTTCCTCTGTGGACGAAATCCCTGAAATTCAGCCTCTAATATCTGGGTAACCACAGATGCATTGAGAAGGTAGTGATGTAGCGATTCTCCTCCACTAGCAGAAGCAGATGGTATCCTGTGTTGAGATTCAGCTAAGAGAAACACCTTGATCCATTCGGTCAGAAATTATGTCATCCATTGTTGGAGTGATATGTTGCTCCCGCTACCCATGGCTTGGTTGGGAACTCGCATATCAATGCAGAGCTGTTTCTTGCCGGGCTGCTTTGGTTTTTCATCGATGACAATCGAGGACACCCACCGGGCTGGACCGGATACTTTCTCTATCAACCCTAGGTCTTCCAGTTTTCTTAGCTCTTGCTCCACAAGTGGTCTCAGATGGAAAGGCACACACCTGTGGCAAAGAGTGACTGGCTTCACGGTTTTGTCGATGTGTAGCCTCACTGGCTAGACCTTCAGGCATTCAAACCCTTGGAACAATTCGGGGAACTGACTTATGTGTTTGCCTGCTTGGAACACTTTCACGGTCCATGCGAAAGATACTAATCCGAGGTCTTCCGCAGTGTGGCTGCCGATGAGAGTGTCGGCCTCTTTGTCAATAACATGGACAGTTACTGTGACTTCTCGGTCTTCAAATCTTATTCGTACTGTCATTTTTCCATGGAATATTTTGGTATTTGCACTGACTAACGGCGGCCTTGGTCGCAGGTGCTGATATTGTAGGATTCCCATTACATTTACTAAAGCGCCTGTGTCACTGAGGGCTTTGACGCTGGTTTCTGCAATGTCAACCAGGCAGGTCGTTTGGGGCCGTCGGTGTCATTTGATTTCATTTGTGAAGGATATAAGAAGTACTTCTTCCTCGTCATCAGGTGAGGAGTTCTCCAGCTTGAGGACTTGGCAGCCCCTAAGGATGAATGGTCATCCGTGGACAGCTGTCAGACTGACTTGGGCTAGGTCTTGCCCCCTCGTGTGTTTCATCTTTTAAGGCCACTTTTACAGATGGAGGCAAAATGGTTTATTTTACCACATTTAGAGCATATGCAACCTTGGGTGAAGCATTTGTCCAGTGGATGCTCACTGCGGCGGCTGCGTCCTCAGCTTGAACCCGGCTGACGTGGCACTGACGTCTTCGTTTTCCTTGACTTGCTGCCAGTGTGCATAATATCAGCGCGTTCCATTTTCACTGTGGGCATGCGTTCTGGCTGTTGCGTGATTGTGATGCCCATTTCAGTATCTCTTGTTGCAGACAAGTCATGAGACCTTGCCAGAACCAGAATAGCATCCAGGCTGATGTTCGGTTGCCTCAGGATAGGCACTCATAGTACTTTGATCCTGAAGCCCTGGATTATTTAGCCCTGGCCCTCTTTGGGTTGATCGTTAGCTGTACAAGTACTGGCTAGTTCACACAGTCATCAGTAGAAAGTGTCTATTGACCCACCTTCCCTCTGGCGAGCTTGGCAGAGCTTGAAGCGATCAAAGTCTGAGTTTAATTGCAGGTCAAAATGCACATTGAGTGCTTTTCCTGCAGCCTCCTAGTCGGTCGCAGCACCTGTATTAAGGAGGTGGTCATTTAATTTGTAGATTTCTTACCCTGCATAATGAAGTAGGAGAGAATGCTTTATGGTCTCGTCGGACTCATGGGTGGCAATGAAATCGTTTTCTAACCTTCTAAACCATGTGTTCCAGAGCGGTGAGGCTGTAGCTGGGTGCATTAGCTCATTGAAGGGTGGCAGGGCACCAACTACGGCATGTGCTGTGGCAGGCAGGTCTTGTGACACCTTTGGCTGCTACATTAGCATCATCTGGATGTGACTTGGTATAGTCTCCTGGCATGTCCCTTCACTCTCTTTCACTTCGTTTTGTGTTTTTATTCTTTTTGATCCCTTTATCACGTGTTGTGTTTCTTATTGTAACTGCTTCTTTCGATTTTTTTTTCTTTTCTGTGGTGCTGGTGTTTCACAGTGTCGAATTGCTGCTTGTTCCTCTGAGAGGCGTCTTGGGGGCTGAGAGCAGCAGCGGTCGGGTGTAACAATGCAGATTGAGGGGGTCAGGACCTCTCAATAGGGCATCTGGGTCATACAGAGGTGCAAAAGGAGGAGGGCCACCGAGCGCTCAATACCTCTGAGCTGGGCCAAGCAGCTGGGATGTGATCAGCCAAAAATCATGCTGTGTTGTGCATCACGTGATGTGGGCGAGTAGCAAGGAGGCCAGGAGCAAAGGCTTGCACGGCTAGCTGCAGGGCAGAAGCAACGCTGAGTGTTGACGATGGTCAGGGGTGCAGTTCTCACATCTGAAATCAGGCAGGTACTTGGTCGGCGGCCTGTCACAGCGTGCGCTGGATAATATCATCTCTGCTATGCATGTTCTGCACACCGCTGACATACACTGACTACACTGGGGTCAATGCAGGCCTAACAGGAGTCAACTGTGCAGTGCCTACTGAGTCGTTGTAGTGACAGCAGTGTGGCCCTTGTTGCAGGTGAGGTTGGACATTCCACCTTCATCGCCAGTGTAATGGGCCTCCTGCCTCAGACACTAGGCCGGAGCGTGCTGCGCTGGATCAAACACACACACCGAGCTATTGTGTGAGCCAGAAGACCACATGCAGTCTCTGCCCATGTATTATATAGCCTCTGGCCACGGCTGGCCAGAAGATTCATTAGGTGCAGTTCCGGGGCATGCTGTCACAACAGGGGCAGTGTCAGGTGGTTGTTACAGGCATCACACCCCTCCTCCAAGTGTGACAATTCAGACTATTCCAGGCCCCCAAAGCTATAAGAATGGATTAGAAGGCAGATATTACCCATTTTTAAGGTATATACAATTAAAAAACAACTAATGTTGTGTTCCTCCCTATATTACATAAACAGCTTTACCACAGCTCCATAAAACAAAACAAAAAAACATTTTGCATACTGTCATCAGAGCCAGTGTTGGTGATTAAGTGCAGGTGCCAACACCGGAAACCTCCGGCTTAAATTAAGCACTGTGTACCCTTCAGCAGTCCTGCTTTTCCAGCTTTTGGAGAAAATGCAGCTTTGTCAATGCTCCTCAGTTCTTCCATTCATGTTCACCTGTTATTCGGGCAGTGAGACAAAACATAGTTCAGACATCTCACCTTAACATTTCTCTGCAGCACCTCTGGAATTTTCACAACTGGGAGCTCTACCAGAACACTCAATACAATTTGGCTTTAATGATATTTACTCAGGGTTTTCCAAACAATTTTTTTTTAGGTAAATATTTCTTTCTCTATGTTGAGCATTAGTTTGAAAGAAGACAAATAGAAAAAAGGCCTTCAATATGTTTTTGCTTTTCTATTACTTACTACGGCTGATGGACAACACAGCCTGCATGTGGAAGGAATGCATGGCGAGAGCTTAAGTTGGATTTTCTCCTTGTCGTATGTCCTAGAATAGTAAAGCAAGTTTTTGAAATATAATATAGGTTTAGAAAAAAAGCTAAAAGTATAGCCACTGCTGGAGTAAAATAGCCTCTTGAAGATCTATAACAGTCTAGACATTTAAACGTGTTGGTTTACGGGAAAAATGAAATAAAGAAAAAGAAATAGTTCAAAAGAAAGATTTGTGGTGTGACAACTCTTCTCAAAGCCCTTTCCCAGGTGTTCACTACGTTCTTAACTTGACCCTTCATTTCGTTTTTAATTGTTTTTTTTTAGGAATATTGCATTTTCTGATCTATTTTCAGGTGTGAAATTACATGCATATAGCCGTGGCATCAGAACCTCTCTCTTAGCAGGTACCTAGAGAAAAAACTAGTCACAAGGAAGTCCAAAGGTTGTCAGGAAGACTGCTTTCAAAGTGTGGAAAGACTAGACACAGACTGGCAAAACTAATGCAAGGCTAGTAGAACTGGAAACTGACAGTACTGTGACTGAATTTTATGAATGGAAGCAGATAGACGAATGAAAGGAAAAGACCAACAAGTTCAGGGGACACCATGGAGGAAAGACCAGAAAAGGTGCACTGAGAAAAGGAGAAAACAATGTCTGGAACGGAAGCAAAGAAGAAGAACTTGAAACAAGGATGAAGGAGACATTAACTTCTAATCAGTGGGAGCAGTTACAGATCTGAAATTTGAATGTGGAGAGAGAGCTCATACATACACACAGACACTATGCACTTCACCTGTGGCCAGGTATAGTTTGCAGAATTTTCAAATTCAGTGTAATAAATTATACCATTGTCTTTGCACATGTTCAGAGAAGTGCATGCACTGCTTTGCTTTCTGTTGCGACTGTCATGGTGCTGGGAAGAGGCCCCGCCCATTTCCCCAAACTCAATCAGCCTAGAGCTATGGGCTAATGTCCTGCTTTGTTCTGCTTTGACTTTTTGATGACACTGTCATTTCCCTGATTACTACTATCTCTACCCCTTGACCATGGCATCTATGACATGTTCCAGGGTAAGTTAAAAGGGTTGGTAGCAGACCCTCTACACTATCATGACTTGCAATCTTGATCGGAAATTGCTTTTTTTCAAAATGTAATGAGTTTTCTAGGTACTTACTTTGTTTGATCCCTTTTCAGAGAGTTCTTCCCCTCCCTAACCCTGTTAAAATTAATAGTTCTACTTCATTACTCCAGTGAAGCCAATTACCTGGTCACTGGTGTATGGAGCCAGAGTGTAAGGAAATGACATGTGTTTACCTGAGCCTAAACTCATCTCTTAGGTTGTTTGTTAGAAAGTCACCCTTTTTGGCCTGTTCACCCCCATTTTTTGGAGCTGAATGGAACTGGTGGCAGCTAATTCTGACTGCGTACTGGGCTCTGTTAGTCAGGTCCAGGGCTAGTGCTATGTTAAACACAAACACATACATTGAGGTACACTTATAATTGGCATGACCTACCGAATAAGTCCCTAGTAGGTAATAGAGCCAGGGAATGCAATCTACCTATACGTCCCTGGTATATAACAGGGCATCGCATTTTAGAGGCCAGCAGCCTTTGTTACACTTGCATGTGTGCACTGCTAAGAGCCTGAGGTCATTTTAAAAGCATCCCTGTGTTTCAGCACAGCTTTTAAAAGTAAGATTCACTGCAAACTTGACATTGTTAGTATGGGCACCTCTAAAAGTGATAATCTACTTTATTTGTACATTGTGGGTACCCCCAATGTCTCCCCTAGGTGTTCCAGGGGTGGGAGGGTCGTGCAACTTTAAGCAGGGTCTCTATATAAGAGGTTTTATGAACCCTGATGAGTGAAAGCTATCCATTTTTCCCCAGTGTAGAAAATCCACTACAAATTCGACTTTGGTGCTGTGGGCACTGTGAAATAATCTTTTTTACATATTAGGACCCCCCAAGTCTACCCTAGGTGTTGCAGGGGTGAGGGGTCCTGTAATTATGAGCAGGGGCTTTATAAAAGAGGTTTTACAAACCCTGGTGAGGAAGAAATTTCACATTTCATTTTTTCTCCTTGAAGATAGTTGGCCTCATGGGCTAACATGGCAATATGTTATGGACACATAACTGTTGCTAAGAGAGTGTGAAAAAATATCATTCAAAGACTGAAATGAATGGTATTGATAAATCCAGCAACGTGGCATTGTTGAATTTATCATAACTTGTACAGAAAAGAAGTTATAAGACTACATTGTCTGTAAGCCGAAATCCAGCCTCTAGCACTCTTTACTGATTGGTCAGCCCTGAGTGGATTAGCCAGGCTGCCTTGATTGGTAGATAAGTGGCCTGGCGGGCAGAGGCTATCTGATAGAGAGAGCTCTGTGGGGCACAGGAATGACGGAGTAGGGGGCTGTGACATAAAGTATCAGCTTCAAAGGAAGAACAGGCCAAGCAAGCCTATCAGCCAGGGTAACCCTCTCTCCCTGCCATATGGGAGGCTTAAGGAAGAAATTCACAGATGTGAGTGGGGGAGTTTATGGAAATAGGCTAGTTTGGTTTAGTTAGCTCTTGCTGCTCTGCTGAAATTTCAGCCAGGATGGATTTTGAGAGAATAGTGCTTTCTGGGACAAGTCTATGCCATACTTTGAGGAAGTTGTCATGCTTTGGGGTGTTGCCCTGCACCTCATTGGACAGGGGTGCTCCCCTGCTTGTCGCCAGAGAACACTGGATAAATATGTGAGAGGCACAGAGCCTCTCATTTCTGTTACCTGAAGCTACAATAAGAAGGAGGTGTGTCCTGCTGGAGTCCTGATCTGCACCCAAGGGCCAATCTGGTGAAGACTGTGCCTGCTGCACTATCTGGGACTACAACTCTAAGGATTTTGCCTTGCTTCAAGAAGGAGTAAGGAGTGGACTCCCTGCAGCTACATGTGAACAGAGCTTAACTGACACTTCTCCAGCCAGATTCTCCCTCCTGGAGTGCATCCAGTGGAGTTTTAATGGTTGACCAAGTTCATAGAATACACTATCCAACCCAACCCCTCTAAAGAACGGGGTGCCTCAGGGTTCCTCGCTCAGTCCTACCCTTTTTAATGTATATATGGCTCCTTTGGCTGCAATTATTGCCCCATCCGGAATTCGTGATGGTGACTTATGCTGACGACACCCAATTGGTGGTTGCACTCAATCAGATGGACCAAGAAACTAACATCCTCCGCTCCTGCTTGGAAGATATCTCAAACTGGATGGATACATCTCAGCTCAAGCCCAATGGGGGAAGACTGAGCTTATGATCTTAGGCAACCCTCTCTGCTTTCAATCTAGCTCCATGTGGCCAGCGTGTATGGGACCACCCCTATCCCCAAGCCAGAAATTAAGAGCCTGGGTATCTGGTTGGACCAGGATCTGAGCTTTAGAGCTCAAGCGAGGAAGACGGCAGGCATCTGTTATGGCCTACTTAGAATGGCCCGCAAAGTGCTCCCTCTGCTCCCCCCCCTAGCAAAAAAAGTACTTGTGCAAGCACTTATACTCTCTAGGCTAGACTATGGTAATGCGCTTTATCTGGGCTCCCCCTCTACTGTAGTCTCTAAACTACAGTCTGTGCAAAATAGTGCTGCCAGACTTTTAACCGGAACCAACAACCGACACTCGGCTAAACCGGCACTTGCGTCCCTTCACTGGCTCCCTATCCAGGAACGCATTAGATTTAAGACACTCTGTCTAGTACATAAATCTATGCAGGGGACTGGCCCCTCCATCAACTCAGCCATGATTCATCCCTATAAGGCCAAACGCAACCTCCGATCTGATAATCTCTACCTGGCCGAAGTACCTAAGATCAGGAGGGCTAGGAAGGGCGGACGGTCGTTTTCATATAATGCCTCCAAACTCTGGAACTTGCTCCCACTCCAGCTACGCCTTGTTCAAAACCACGGATCCTTCCGCAAACAACTTAAGACTCTCTTGTTCCCACAGCCTGCATAATTTCCCTGTCTTCGGCAGTAGTCAGTTCCAGCGCTGGGATGCTTCCGGGTAGCCATGCGCTTTATAAATGTGTCTTTCATTTCATTTCATTTCATTTCATTTCATTTCATTGGGGGAAATAAAGTCAAGTCCTGCAAAGGACCATCTAGGACATGGGTACTCGCAAACATTTGCTCAGGGGCCACAAAGTAAGGTTTGTGGTGTGACCGAGGGTGCACTGATGCCAGCAGGGTGGCGGTAGGGGGCCTCGGTGGGTAAGGGATTGTGTAAGGAAATCTAAAAATATGTTAAATAAATGGGCAAGCATTTATTTGCAGGTAAATAAATGCTTGCAGTATATTTAACATTTTTTTCTGAATGTTAGTGCTCAGTAACTAAACAGCAGATCATGCTGCTGTTAATAAAGGGGGACCACATGAAAAGGTCAAGAGGGTCACAAGCGGCCCTGGGTAGTGCTTTGAGTATCACTGATTTAGGAGATTCCAGACTCTTGGATGTGTGTTTTGGACACTTGGAACCCACCAAGAGACCTTCTGAAAGGACCTCCAGAAGTCTGGGAAACTTTTTGGACGAAGCTCCAGGAGGTGTCCAACCCGACCGCGAGAGCCAAGACAGCCACCTTCAACGGCGACCCGGCTGGGATTCCAGGTTCGTCCCACTGAAGAGCTCCGGAGGTCCAACTTCCAGGGCCTGATTCACAGAACTAACTTACGTCAAAAACGTAACGTTAGTTCTTTTTGGTATTCACAGAATACACTTACTCATTTTGGTATTCACAGAATGCACTTACTCATTTTGGTATTCACAGAATGCACTTACTCATTTTGGTATTCACAGAATGCACTTACTCATACTAACTTTATGTCCGCACTCGGGCCGGAGATTCCGGCCCGGTGGTGGAGATTCCGGCCCGGTGGTGGAGATTCCGGCCCGGAGGTGGAGATTCCGGCCCGGAGGTGGAGATTCCGGCCGGTTGTGGAGATTCCGCCATCGGCCGGAATCTCCACAACCGGCCGGAATCTCAACCATCGGGCCTGAATCTCCACCTCCGGGCAGGAATCTCCACCATCGGGCCGGAATCTCCACCTCCGGGCCGGAATCTCCACCTCCGGGCCGGAATCTCCACCACCTGGCCGGAATCTCCGGCCCGAGTGCGGACATAAAGTTAGTATGAGTAAGTGTATTCTGTGAATACCAAAATGAGTAAGTGCATTCTGTGAATACCAAAATGAGTAAGTGCATTCTGTGAATACCAAAATGAGTAAGTGTATTCTGTGAATACCAAAAAGTACCAACTTTATGTTTTTGACATAAGTTAGTTCTGTGAATCAGGCCCCCAGAGCTTGACCGGAAGCTCCCTGAAGGTCAAGCTGGCGAACCCTCACCAAATCTGGACTGGTGGAGAGCAGCGAGGGCCCTTGGCGGAAAAAGCTCCAGAAACGTTTCAAAGTCTGAAGGTAAAATGTTGACTGAGGCCTGCCACATGGGGTATCCGAGCAGGGCTCTATTGTGGTCAGCCTCAAATTTTGACTTTTCCCCAGTCAAGCGTGACCTGATGTTCAGAGTGACGCTACTGGTTTTTAAGCACTAGAAAGTGTTTATTATTAAAAAATTCATATCTCCGGTTCCCTACATTGGATTTTCATAGTTTTGGTGTCATTTCAAAGATACAAGTATTTCCTATTTTTATAATTTGTGTGGGATTTTTATTGCGTGTCGTGTCTTACTTATTCACTGTATTGTTGTTTTTGAATGCTGAGTTAAGCCTTATTGCTCGGTGTCAGGTACCAAGGGTTGAGCAAGAGACTAATTTATAGAGACCCTATTTAAGACCCAGCACCGTGTTGGTGGCTTTGTTGCTGGTGTTAGGTGCCTACTTACCACTCCCTATAACCCACCTTCCAACATTGTGTAACAAGTAATATCTGTGTCTGGCTGATAATACTGTTTTTGTGATTCCTTGGTAGCCTCTCTTGAGGGTTTGTGGTGTTCCTAGGTGTTTGGGTTATTTTTCTGTTGTCTCTTGTGATTTTCCACTGCTGGCCTGCCTCTCTGGTCTCAATCCACTCATTATCTTCCAGGAGAGATGTGTACTTCTGTGATGATATTGAGTTTGGCCTTTTAGGATCCCTTCTCTCTTGGTAGTCTACCATGTCAGGAACAGTGGATCAGCATGTTTTGCCTTGGATTGATCTGTTGTCTAATCACCAAACAACAGTAAAATGCTTCCTTTTCCAGTTTTTTGCATCCTTTCAGAACCACGGGTCACTTCAGTATCTTATTAGGAATAAGTTGTGCTGTTGGCTGTAGTAAACCAGTGTCAGATAAGCTACCTACCCTGCCACAGGCAGATTGAAATATTGACCAATGCTATGTTTCTAGTCTTAAAAGATAAATCCATTTCTAGCACTTCATTTGCATCTGCGCCATGCCATCCCACATGACATGCACGGTCACCACTCGTTTCAATGCCCACTCCTACATTTGCATCCCACCTTGGTCTGCATGATCCCATCTGACCACAGAATGGTAGAAAATATTGATACCCATTAAGGTGTTGCAGTTACAGCCATAAAAGACTTTATCCTGCTCCTGTATGCTGAACTTTCTTGTTGTCAACAGTGCCACCAGCCACGGAGCATTGATAACCCTGGTCACGTGACAAAAGTCAGTAACCATCATCCATCATTCTTACATCAGACCATAGGGCATCCTCATCTAGACATCAAGGAAAATACAGGACACTTCTTTTGGTGCACCCAAGGGTATCTTCCTAGGATTACTTCCTAGTTTTCGCCTGCTCGAGGAAATGGCCCGGACGCTTTTCTTTAAGTACCCATACACTTCAATACAAGAACACATATTGCATAATGACAACAGATAGGTTTGTGTGCCCACCCACAAAAATTAATGACTCCTGATTTAAAACACACTCCTTACTAATATTCCACATGCGTCCTCAGGTCACCCTCCACACTGAACTTTGGTCATCCGAGGGTCCAGTGCTGCCCAAGGCTTCCTACCCATGCAGTTCTACGCAGCATTCAAATTTGCCAGGGGAACAGTGGGACATAGGCATGGTGACCTGCCATGGTGTTGGGGAGCAGAAGGCTAGTTTCAAGGGATCATGGGAGCCATCTGCAGTGAGAAGACCAGGTCATGCTGTGCTTAGGTTTGAATGTGTTTGCAAAACTCAGCTGTTCTGGTTCACACAAGAACACTAAAATCTTGTCAGATATTTCGAAACCTTCACTACATGACTTGAACAGGTTTCTCAGTTGCGTTCTGTTGCAAGAAGACCAGCCAGAAAAAGAAGCAAGGCAAAAGGTTGGGAACTTGGATTGTTAGCGACTTTGAATGTAAGACAAACTGCAGATCAAGAAATACTTTTTGGGGTTAAATCTGAAAATTTTGCTGCAAATGCTCAAGTCCATAATAATGGGGAAATGCAGCGGTTGCAGAATCCCATATTTGCACTGGCCCTGAATGAAAGGGAAACATATGAAGGACCTTGTGCCTATAACTAATGTCACACTACATAATTAAGAAAAGCTCTGTAGAAAAGACTACAAAGTTGTGAAGGCCAAGGAAAAGGCAAGTTTTGACAGGTGAATGTGAATGGAATGAGAATGTATGTGAATGTGAAAGGCATTTCTAGAGCACAAACTGTTACTCCAATGAGTGTCCTGGTGCTAATACAGAAGTGGGCTAGCGAGGGGATATAGGGATCAATATCCGTTGTTGGGAAAAAGCCATGTTTTTAACTTTTTTCGGAATATAATTGTTGCTTTAATGCGTCTTAATTCCAGGGGAATTTTGTTCCATAGAGAGGGACCCTGGAAGAAAAAGGATCTGCCCCAGTCCTTGCTTTGTTGATCTGGGGAATTTTGTCCCGACAAAGATTTGCTTAGCGCAAATTTCTGGGGGAAGTGTCGAATCCAATTCTTGCTCGTAAGTAACCTGGGTATAAATGAGAAGATCAATAAAAGATAACTGTTGAATTTACCTTGTTGTTCATTTCCAAAGCATCAGTGAGGAGCCTTGTATCTAAAATTAAAAGAAGAGACAAAAGAGATAAGATTCTTCACACTTGTGATAATTATAAAAGCTTCACACATCTAATATAAAGTTTGAAATATGAACATATGACTGTGTAAGATTAAAGGCATTCAGAACTGTACAGCAGGCAAACTATTTCAGAACCAGCTGAGTCACTCTATTTTCCAATTACCCTGTATCTTGAGCACTAGTTCAAATCTTCTGGGGTTGTTGTTTGCTTGGCAGCAAGTTATTGTAACTGTATTGTATTGTAAGTGTATTTATATAGCGCTTATTACCCCTGATGAAGCATTGAAGTACGTTTTCCCGGACAGCATGCTGCTTCGGAACCCAAGGTTAGTGGTTAGTTTAGTGCTATTGGTTATTGTTATTGGGATACATGTTTTGTGCCAGCAACCCATTCCATGCAGTAATTCCAGTTTCCATATGGTGGACTAAATGAATTTGCGTTAGTTGGGATCATTAGTGAGGGGTGGGGGTTATATGAGCTCATGCACAAGTTTGGTGGCATTAATAGATGAGTTAGAGTAGATTAGGTATTGTTAGGCCTTTGAAATGAAGGGGGAAAGACTGTGATCTTTAAATGAGTTGTGGGCAGTCAGCATAAATAATGTAATAGAGATTCAGGGAAACATGCATGTGACAGAGTGGGTTGTGCGCACAGAGATTAGGTTTGCAGATAATGGAAAGAAAGGAGGGGCAATGTGGAAGACAAAAGGGGAAGTGACAATCAGATGTTTTAATTAAAAGGTAAAGTTTTCATAACAGACTTTTGGGATGTAGAGTATGTTTTTGAGATTGTGCGTTCTCGGACTTCTTCAGGGCTCCAATTTGTGTATCGAGTATATATTGCTCGTAATTCATTCAGTCAGTACGAATATTGTATCATGTCGAATCTTCTGTATAGTAACAGAAAGTTGGGTTTGTGTGCCCAAAACACTACAACATCCCTCTCATCGTCATACGGCATTTGCTGTATGACGATGAGAGGGGTGTTGTAGTGTTTTGGGCACACAAACCCAACTTTCAGTTACTATACAGAAGATTCAACATGATACAATATTCGTACTGACTGAATGAATTACGAGCAAAATATACTCGATGCACAAATTGGAGCCCTGAAGAAGTCCAAGAAAGGACGAAATGCATTGGCTACAATATTGTTCTCTCAAAGGCGTTTCTTTTAAAGACAGCCGCAGTCCGTGCAGGTAACAGCGGTGGGGCCGCGTTGGGGGGGATTTCGAAGGACGATACCGAGGGAAAATTTATTATTTATTTAATTTTCCCTCTGAATTGTCCTCGAAATCACCCCCAATGCGGCCCCACCACTGTTACCTGCAAAGACCGCGGCTGTTTAAAGATGAAAAAAAAAGAATACAAAATATTTGAAATGAAACACTGCTGCTGGATGTAGTGATTAAATGTCATGCATTACCTCTGGTTGATATGCTCACAGTGTTAACTATTGATGAACTTATGTTGGACTCCCAGTAATTTGGATATATTGCTTACAGTTTTGTGTGTGCTGGACCATTAGAGGGTTATGTTATTTTGAAAACTTGTTTTCAAATTGGAGTAGAGAGGGTTGTACTCCAGGTTCGTTGCACCACGTGTATTTTTATAATTTGCCCAACCGACTTGAATGTTAGTTGCGGCAGTGCTTTACCTCGACCCTCTATTCTGTGTTCTTATGTTTTTGAGATTGCATGCAGTTTTAGGATACAAGAATGTAGAAAAAAACACGTTTTTTTGCATTATACATTATTGATTGTTCTATTTTGGCTATTTTTGATCGGTGCCTGAATTACACAAATTAATTTTCCACTGCTAGGCTAGTTCTAGACCACTTCTTTGGCCAGGTTAATTGATCAGGTCAAGAGATGGAAGTGAATAACAATAGCTGGACGCATATGTCAAAAAATATCAAGAGCTTTAGGCTGCACTCAGAACATTCATTGCTCCTGACAGACGCGGATGCAAGGTTAGTGTCCTCACAAGGACACAGTGATTCTGCAAAATTACTGATATTTGCTTCCTGACAAAAGAGTCCATTAAAGCAACCTTATTGTTATTGGTCCATTAAAAAGTGTTTCAAATGCTGCCACTTACAGTGAATAGGTTCTTTGATAAAGTTTGCAATAATCTGATCCCCTTGGAATCTGCTCCATGATAATACATAGCATTGACATGTTCTTACTTCCTAATGTCCCAGCTCTCAAAAGGTATCTCAACCTCACCGTTTTCCAATTATGCATATCCAGAAGGAAGCAAACATGCTTCTGATGACATCCACTATCCAACATCAGATATATAACATCTCTCCACACATGCAATAAAATATTTCAGTCTCACTCATACTCATCAATGCTCATTGTAGCTAAAACAGTCTACTAATATCACAAACCTCCTTACCTTCAATAATTTTGACATTATCTTTGTCATTGTGACCTCATCCTCTCTGTCTGAACTTACATTTAAAAAATGGCAGATGCCTACAGCATCAGCAACATATCAATTCTAGAGGCTGTCTCATCAATATACATACATTTTCATGAAGTATCACCTCCCTTAACACCATCATTTTAAACATTGTCAATGCCACTCTGCTTACCTTACTGTCTCCCCACTTACCATGCCATCTTTCTCCATGTCTGTCACCTGCTAGCACTGATAAACATTTAAATGAAAATGAGTTGAACCATCACCCTCCACAGAAAAAACATACCTTGCTGATAACAACTTTGCAACTAATCAGAACCCCGCAGGACATCCAAGCCTTTTTCTGCTCACGTTCACGTTTACGTCAAATCTTCACTAAAATTATTGGCAACTGCCTTAATCATATTCTCTTAGCCTCCACCTTGCGTAGATGCTTTCTACCCCTCCTACATGACTGGACTAACCAATAAGCTCGACCTTTCTATTTCACTCTCCCAAAAATCCCAAATAAGGATTAAAATTAAGGGTTTATACATATTTTTAGGTACAAATAGCATGGGACAACCTTTGGGTATGAATAGTAACCCCAGTGGTAAAATTGTACCATAGGGTTGATCTATGCACTAAGCACACCCTACTAACAAAAACTCTGCTTCTTGTTGCAGGATGAGCCTTAGTGCTACATCTTGGAGAATGAAATGGAAATAGAAAGTTGGGGTCCTGTATTCTACCAAGATCAAAGTATATGTTGGGGAAAGCTGAAAAGGAAGTGCTTGGAGGCAGAGATAGAAAGATTGCTGTGGCAGGGTTCTTATGTGAATACCTGGCACCACATTTGATTTTCATTAGGGATAAGCAGGCAGGGTGTGTTGGGTGCCAAGCAGGGCATAGGAGATTTCTACTGGGAAAGTTATACAGGTTTTTTGAAAGGGAACATCAATGCCACCAATTCAGTCTGGAAGCCACGGGGCTTTCAACGGATGACAAAGTGGACAGCAGCCAAGCAGCAACAGTACCCTTTTTGTCTTAAGTGACCTGCACTTATATATGTATATATTTTCAGGTAGCTTTCATAGCTTGAAAAGTATAAACAATTGTGATCCATGATACTGTGAAATTTTGCATATTCTTTGTTAACTTAAGCCATCTATTAATATATATGATGTTTATTTTGGTAATCTTCACACTCCTTAACCACCCTCTATCTTAGCAAGACAATTGATTTGTGCACCTCCTTCAACACAGTAATTTTAAGCCTAGTCTGTTGTGAATACACATGCACTCTTTCTTACCAAGAACTTAGACCTACATGCAAAGCCTTTCAAGGCCTACTTGCCTTTATATGGACTATCTAAAATCTTAAAATGATCCTAATCTCCAGATGACCAACTAACCCAAACAAATGTCTATTATAAAACACAACACCCACAATGACAAATTAGACCATTACATGCAGTCTATAGTAGGAGATGATATCGTATAAATTACTCTTTAGATCAGCTAAACATATTTTACAAATATCTTTTCACCTCAGCACATCTCCCAATTGGTTGAATTGTCAACATTGTCTTATCATCAACACAACTAACACATGCATATCAATAAAAATGTCTCTGTTTGTCAGAACTCTCATACAGTCACACCCACATTTGATATCCCTTTCTGGAATTTCTTTCCCCCACTCTGGTTGACCCCACCACTGTTCTCGCAATCTCATAAATCAGCATTTTTCTACAATTACATTTACCTGTCTTTCATCTTTTAATCACTGTCCTTAGCCACTACCTAAACTTCCTAAACACCTTCCAAAAAAGTAGCTTCTTGTCTTCCCTGAAAACTGACCAAATCCTTCACTTTCGAGGGTAACTTAACCTGGACTCTGATAAGATCATCATCTACCATCCTATTGTCCACTTTCATTTCCATTTTTTGGGTCTTCACAAGTCCAGTAGCTCTTTATTTGCACAGCCACAATAATTACTCCAACCTATAGCATGCATGGCTGTAAATTTGCTATCTACATTTTAGTAATGTTCCTGCCAAATTGAATGTGGCTGATTATGCTCTCCAAGACACACACAAAAGTGACCCCTGCCTTCTAGTCCTGTTTTGCCTAACAATAGTTAGTGGTGGCCAGTAATTTTACCAGGGAGGGGGAAGTGGGGGCACACATGCACACACCCACACCTCACTCACACCCATTCATTCACACACACACACACCCATTCACAACACTCACTAACAAATACACATACATTCATACATACATGCATACTCGCACCAAGCATAAAAAACATAAAACCTACCTTAACTGCACCTCAGCGGGAAGTCTCAAAGGTCCCAGGAGGGTTGGGATTGCTGCCTGCCCTCATTGGATGACCCTAGATCAGCTAACGAGGGCAGGGTGCAGTTCCAACCTCGTCACGGAATGGGCTAGGGTCAGTAAGACTGCTGACTCCACCCCACTCTGTGACGAGGTGATACGGATTAACACTCAGCCCTGGCCACTTCAGGGCTTGAAACTTAAGCACCCAGTACCCAAGGCGATTGACGACTTTCCCTCTCATCACAAGGGGAAGGACCTTTAGGCACTTTTGCCAGGCGGAGGAGGTCATGCTCACAGGGCTGTTAAATCCTTCGCCAAGCAAAGTTCAGCTCAGGCAGAAAGAAGCCTGTGCATTTAGTGCATATCTAGCTCCTGACTGCCTGACCTGAACCAGATGAGTGCCTGTCAGGCTGACCTTTTTTCAGCCTGACAGCCACTCTTCATGCCTGGAAAAAGGACAGGCCGCTGCTGACGATAGCCTCTGCTATCAATCAACACCAAGGTTTACTTCATGTTCTTTGTTCCCACATGGTCATATGTAATCTGATTTTTTTCCCAGCCAGTCAAACACATTGTAATATAATTAAGTGGACAGATCAAACTCCTCAATTCTCCTAGTCAGCAGCTAGGTCCTACAGGGTTCCATCCTTACACCCATGTAATTGAATTTTTATATGCAAACCCTTGGTATCCTGCTGGCAAAACAAATTATTGAACTCCATGTATATGCTGATGATACTTAATATTGTGTCTTAATGCAACTTCTATACTCAAAATAGAAGGGCTATTCAATTTTCCTGGATACAATTTAAACACAAAATCCAACAGCATAGTTAAAAGTGAACACTGCTTAAATGACATATATACTCATAAATAGAGGTAGAACACAACCCCTGATGAAAGATTGCCTCCATCCCATGCAATTTAGTAGATTGTCCCCTTCTCTTGTCACCAGTGGCAATCCTCTAGGATCCCAAATCTAACCCTTATACTTGCTTAGAGAGCACATACACAAAATACAAAATCTGCCATCTTATGATGAAAGTCTTATGAGTAAAACTAACCCCTAGCTACCCTCCCATCTAATTATGTAATGTCTTGCTCTTAGTCACATCAATGGTGGCAAAGCTCTGCTCTCAGGACTCTCAATATCACCTTTACATTCCTCAAAGCTATCTTCGATGATGACACATGCCTGATCACCAGGCAAAGCAACAATGGTACAATAGGGCAGTCCTCTGTGTCCACTAATGGGACTCTCTCAATAAGCCTAAATCAAAACCAATTGATGCATCCTGTACAAGGAATAGGCAACATATCTTGAATACCTATACCAAAAATTACACTATGCACATGCTTGGCACACACCAACTAATTCTTGAAATCCTGAAAGCAATAAACAAGACAAAATATGTAAGAATACAACCTGTTTTGTCCTCTGCTCCTTCCTTGTGTAATGAACCCCTCAATCCTGCCCAAATGGACCACCTCACCCAGGAAAGAATTAGATACCCTCTTCTCCATTGTCATATCCAGGTAAACTTCCATTCAGTGTATACACACACACCTGCCCTCTGCCTCTCCAATATTAACCTCTAGCTCAAACTTACCAAGGCCAATGCCTCCTGAAATAATATGGCTGTGGAAACCAATACTTGAGCTATATCTTGACATAATTCTGTATACTGTGTGTAAAAATGTATGTACTTCCTCATTTCATCTAAGGTTGTGGCATTGCAAATTATTTGCTGTAACTGCATGCTGCTCTTCTAAATGTACAGTATATAAACTGAATGGATTTAAAGAATCGGACTGCTACCAATTGATAAAATGCTTTTCCCTATGTACAAAGCACATATTATGGTTCGGTAACATGTTACCAAATCGAAATTTGTGTTTAGCGATTCGGTATTTGGAAGGGCCATGTTTAGGGCATCCCTTCCTAATACTGAATCGCAATGCTATGTTTGAATGTTTACTGACCAAATAACTATCGCAAAACATACATTTTTTACTGACACCTCAAGTGTGGTGGTATTCATTCGCAAATGGGAAAGGGCCCCCCTCCCATTTGCGAATGAAGAAACAAATATTTCTAAAAAGCAGGCACCACTGTCTATGCTTAAAAAATGAAATTTCAAAGTTTCATTTTTTCTTTTTAACCCGTTCCGTGCTCGCGTCGGACTACCTCCCTGGTGCTGCGCACGACCGTTGGCCGACGCAGCCCCGCCCACCCTTTAGAACGCCCGCACCGCAGCGGAATGTTCGCCGCGGTAAACGGGTTAAACACACCCTGTTTTTCTTTAAGGAATACAGGCTGCATGTTTTTTTAAAAAGTTTGCTTTATTAAAAAACAATCACAGACATGGTGGTCTGCTGACCCCAGCAGGCTATCATCCCTGTGATGACCGTCATTCCTATTAGGTCGCAAATTGAGACATACTTCATTAATATTCATGAGGTAGGTCTATCGTGACCCAATTAGGACTCGCTATTTCCAAATTCTAGTTTTTGTACTTTAGGAATTGCAATTTCCTAATTGCGATTTGCAACAAAACACAATTAGGAAATTGCAATCCCTAAATTGTGCACCTATGGCACAAATGTTTTGAACTGAAGTGTGTATACCTCCAAGTAGCTCTCTTTATTATCATTTTTGGTATGTTTCTTAAAAATCTTTTTACTCATATTTCCATAGAACATGAAATATGCCAGTCTGTTTTGCGCTATATCAACATCCCCCTAGTTCCAAATTCCTTATTTTATGAAATATGCTGACTGGAAATAGAGTATAAATCGGCAAAGTGGGGACACCCTAACCCCCAGGCCTGTGGTACTCTTGTGATACTCCTATGGGACCTGGGCGGTACTGTACCATTCAAGCTTTCCTGAGGAAATTTGTACAGTACTGCGGTACCGCTAGGGTGAAGCTTGATCAGCAGGTACAGTAAGAGTACTGTGGTAACTTAAAAATGATAATAATAAAATTAAATATGGTTGAGCTCCTGTGGGGGGATGGGCATCAGTAAGGGGTTGAATGCAAACTTCTTGCTGCCCATTACTGCAGGCTGTGTACTGTAGGGTTAGCCAGCTGTGTGGCTTCTATGGTCACACACCGTTCATAGCCAACCCCTGCTGTGCACAGACAAAGGCGGAGTGGTGAAGTTGGCTGAATATGATCATAAAACCCCAAATACTCACTGAAAAAACTAAAGTTAATATAACGTTATAGTAATGTATAATACAATTTTACCTTATGTTACAAAAACACAGAAATACAGTGAAAAAAATTAAAAATTTTAAAAGTATTATTATAGTTAGGCATGGTAATAAGTAGAGGGGGGTGGTAAACGCCACTCCTCCTGCAGAGCCTTGCCCACTCCATGCTTCATGAGTGCAGAGTTTCGAAAAAACTCCTCCAAAAGCTGCATGGCAGAGTTTTTCTCGCGCATGACTCACCATCATCAAGTTGGCAAGCGTGGGCGAGAAAATTGTGCACTAGACCACCTTTTGGCGGGATTTCTCAACACAGGCGATCATGGCAGGTGGCTTCTGCTCGCATTGAGAAAGCTGACGGTCATATTGAGAAAGCTGCCGCTCTAGTATAAAATCTATTTGAGCACCAGAAAGAAGCAGCATCCTCTGGCGCACTGCATGGGGCAGTTCACACTGATTTTACAGTGCAGGACAAGCTCCCAGCGCTAAAACCAGTGCTATGTCCCAAACTCTGCCACTCACGGAACTCCATAGAATCTTGCAGAGTGTTTAGGTAACTCCACAGAATTCCACAGATTGAAAGCCTGCAAGTTCCGCCCAGTCCTAGTAATAAGATCTTGGTTTATGCTAAATAAAAAACTATTAATTCACTGAAAAAGCATCATTCAATTTGGCATTATAGTAAGGTGTTGAAATACACAAAAAATGATGTTTAACAACCAAAAAACACTGACGTTCACCAGATATATTTACTGAGCTTACTATAACTTCTGCCCTCATAATGGACTGCTTATGACCTCAGATATTACATCACTCATGACATGCTAAATTACATCATTGATGACATCACTGATGATAGCTCAAATAGTGAACCATGTTTAATGCATGTGTGTGGTATACATAGTATATATTTATAGACTATGTTTAAAGTATCTATGTAATATGTGCTGTTAGCAGTGTGTGACACATAATAAATTAAAATAAAAAAACTGATGATTAATGCCCTCATAAGGTAACAAGGAGAATTGCCGCATGGAGATGATAAAATTGAGAAATGGCATTGAGAAGATGATCTGGACAAGAGTTTTGTAGTCTTAAAATGGAAAAAAATTTTTTTAATTTTTTCTTTTTTAAATAATTCTTTATTGAGAGGAAAATATATTTAATTGTTAATTAACAGATACACCCTTTGTGTTGATGGAGCAGGAGCCACTAGAGTGCAGTATGCAGTCCATGTTGGGAATATACTGAAGATCCAGGTTTTTAGGGCCTTCCTAAAAAGAGACTCGGATGTGATATGGCGGAGCTGTAGGGGAAGTTTATTCCATGCCTTTGAGCCTATCACTGTGAGCGATTTTCCTCCCTTCTATGCCAATCTGAAAGCTGGCATTTTCAGCAGATTGGTATTTGATGATCTTAGACTTCGGGAGGGTGTGTAGCGCTTGAATCTTGTTCGGAGATATTGAGGGCCCAAGGAATGGAATGCCCTAAAAGTGATAATAAGGACCTTGAAAAGAACACGTTTATGGATTGGCAGCCAGTGGAGTATATCTAGCGCCGCAGATGACCTCCTAGGCCACTTCAGCACTAACCGTGCTGCAGCATGCTGTACCATTTGTAGCTTGTGTAGGACCGACTTGTTGGTACCTGCATAGAGGCTGTTACAATAGTCTAGCCTGGATGTGATTAGGGTGACGGCAACTGTTTGCCTTGCTGAGATGGGAAGCAGATCAAATAATTTCTTTAGGCTTTTTATGATGTGAAAACAGGTGCCGGCAACTGCCAAAGATTGCTGTTTAAAAGATAGAGTGGTATCAAATTTTATTCCCAGGTTTCTGACCACGTTTACTGTGTTTGGAGGAGGAGTGGTGTTCGCTGGCCACCAGAGTTTGGGAGAGAAAGAGTTTTCTTGGCCTAAAGGTAGAATTTCAGTTTCTTCGGAATTACACTTAAGATGGTTAGTCTTCATCCAACTGAAAGTCGCGGTACGGCACTGGCGGAGATTTTCTTCCGCCTGAGTGGTGTTATTGTCCAAGACCAGAATTAGCTGCGTATCGTCCGCATATGAGATAGTCTCTATATTAAAGGACGATAGCAGCCTAATCAGTGGAGCCATATAGGCATTGAAGAGAGTAGGGCTAAGACTCGAACCCTGGGGTACCCCTGAGAGCAGTGCATTTTCTTGTGAGTTGTATTGGCATAATGTGATCACTTGTCTGCGATCTTGCAGGAAGTTCTTTATCCAAGCTAGGACCATGCCAGAAATGCCAAAGGATGCGAGACGTTCTAAAATAATGGCGTGTGAGTCCATGCGTGTCACCTCAGAACTGGCTTTGTTGAACTAAGCAGTTGATCTATTGAATTAAGCTGTAGAGGGTCTCTTTTAAATCCATTTTCAAGTGCAATTGTTGTGCCAAAATGTCATGCCAGGAAAGGATTCAACAAGCTATGAACAAGTTATGCACCAATATATAGTTTATATTTAGGTCTGGCTTGGCAGTTTGTTGCCTGCTGAATCCTCCAGAATCTCATATTACAACATACATCATACAATGTAAAGAAAGGAATTTGGTCTGTCCCAATGTAGGAATAGACCATCTTTTGTATAACTTCCCCTCAGATTTTTGCTCTAACTGCTTCACTAGATGTAGAACTCTGTGCATTTTACCTCTGCTAACCAGGATTAAAGTGCCAGTGCTGTTCCCTTGAAACATGGTTAAATGTGCTTATTCTTGATTGGCACATTTAGCTTGCCTGTAAGTCTCAAGTATATGGTGTATAAAATGCACCAGGGGCCTGGAACTTAAACATCACTTGTGGACTGCAGCACCTGTTGTGCAGTGCAAACATGGCTACAGGATTAGCTTATGCAGTCTGAGTGCTGAAGTCTAAAACCTAAAATGCAACCTGTCAAAATACCCTTTTTAATAGATAAAGACCTTCCTTTTAAATTTTGGTAAGTCACCCCTATATAGGCCTTGTAACCCACAAGGCAAAATGCATGGAATTTAAAAGTGGAACAGGTAGAAAATTAATATTACCATGTCCTAACTTTGGCAAGTCCCAAAAAGCTATTTTCACTCTGGAAGTTGCTGCTGTGTAGAAAACCAGGGTACAGATTAAAATACTAAAACTGTTAACTCTGGAATGGGTCAGCTACAAAAATAATCAAAACACTAATTTTATTAGTTATTAAAAATAAAATTCAATGGTGAAGTCAGATGTTTAATAAATATTTAGGAAACATAACTTTTAGAAAGTTACCTTTGCCTTGCCTGGTGCACATTGAGGCTAATTTACATTAACTCTCCAGCAAATCTTAGCCTGTACTTGGCCTGTATGAGGTGTGGATGAGGAGTGAAATTTCTCCCAGGTGTTACACAACATGTCAATTTGATTGACAGGTCAACCTGAGGAAGCAGAAATGACTTCTTTGAGCTGTGCAGAAGATTCAGGGCAGGGGCTGTGGGCATCCTGTTAGCACAACAGTGACAAGTCCTGCCTGACATGTCCGCCTGAAGCACCTGCAAACCTTTTGTGCTCTGAAAGGGATTGAAATGGACAAGAGAACAATGATTGTGTATCTGCTGTATGGGCACTTAGGCACCCTGCTTTGTTTCACTAGATGTCTGTCTCTTAGCTTGTTGTGAGTCCAGGGTATGCTTCAAACTGGATTTTAGTGTTAGATGTGGAAGGACACCGATGATTTCCCTGTGACACTCCCTCACATGCTCCTATCACTCATAGTCCATGTTTAATGTATCCAAAGATAACGACATCTTGAAAAAGCCCTGGCACGTGTCATTTTGGGCATTCTTGCAGTAAGGCAGACAGGAACTATTGAAAATGAGTGTGGAGTTTCCCAGGGAATTCTTACCCCATTGATTAGGGAGTGCCCAGGAGGCACCCAAATCCATTAGCTGGGCCTAGGCATAATGTGGCATCCTAGGGTACCATCCTCATAACACTTTCTAGACTTGCAGGAGTACAAAATGGGACTAGACCTGCTGTCTTTGCCCTGAGAGAAACCCTGAAGGGCTGAACCCGATCCTCATTGAACTCCGCACAAATAAGTGGACTTAAAATATCAGTTGGCTGACTTTCTGTGTGGCTACACAGACACATCAAGTTTCAAGAGGTCTTTGTCCCAAAATGCCCAGCTTACCAGTAAGACCTGGATTTGGACTGGACTTTGCTGTTGACCTCTGGGTGAGGATCTGGCACTGCCGTCCCTTGAGGTCTGAGGGGCTTTCCACTGTACCCCCATGATTGTTTGCAACTTAGAATAAATGTTAACGTTTTTCTCTGGAAATGTAACAAAGTCCCTTTGTGTGTCGGGCTTTATCATACTTTTGCAAACTTCAGTTCTGCTCACAGTGATTCTGTCTCTCTTGTTCATGCTCTGTCTTTCTCGTCTTTCACTTCTGTCTTGTCCTCTTCATCTTAGATGAGTTTCTTTATCTAAAAAACGTTCAGCACAAAAGAAACTGGTTGTATGCCTCGGTTAGGCTCTTTGGGAAAAAACCTAGATCCATATCTATCAACACTTTGAGTCAGTGCACAGGAACAACAAATTACGCAACCAGTACAAAGTTTTGTTTAGGTACTTCCTTTCCAGTGCAAGACTACTTTTGCACTGGAAAGTGGCCTATAAGTAACGCAAAGTAACACTATCAACTGGTTTGTAGTGCGTTGTATCAATGGGACGTCCAATGGAGGGTACATCAGTGTTCCCATGCTATCATCTGTAGCTTGGAGGCAGAGCCCTATGTACTAGAAATGATAGACAGGTCTCAAAGTAGGAGAAACGTTTTTCTCCAAACATTTACTAATATGTGTGCATTCTGCCCTTTTCAGCACACATACATAGCTGAAAACGTTTTAAAGTTAGTCTAAACAGTGTTTTGTATTGGAAGGCTACCCTTCCAGTACAAACCTGCGCTAATCTCACGCACAGAACGTTCCACTATGATGCAAATTTGTGTGCATCAGTTGTGTAACAAAGGCCCCCGCAGTGTGGGAGGGCTCCGTGCTCCAGGGTGCCCCCTCAGTGCAGTACCCTGGCCTGAGAGCTCCTGAGTAATTCTGGAAGGGGGCCCCTCCATGTACTCTGCAGGGGTGCCCTCTCAAGTTTTGTTACGCCACTGTTGTGCATTGCACAATGCAGCCAAATTGTGTGCCAGTAAGATTTAACAGTGCCATATCTCAGTAGATAAGGTACTGTCATGCTTTCCCTTCCTTGCATCTCAGTTCAGCTACTTTAGTTGGGTAAATAGCCTTTACTATGAAGTTTTTACTTCACGTTACATTTTACACACTTTTTTTACATCGTAAAGACTGTTGGCAAGCAAGTCTTTACAACGCAAGACAAAACCACACATTTGAGAGAAATTAAAAAAGAGGGTTTGGGGGTCTCCCCAAAATTAATATAATGTTCAAATAGTACCAAACCTGTAAACAACAAAGGTAATTAATTAAATATAGTAGGATTTAATGTATAATTTTTTAACAGTAGGTGAAAGTGTTAGACTGTGACAGGATTTTTCAGTAACAGTAAGTGTGGTAAAAGTATGATTGGTAGTGGAATGCATGGTGAAGGTGTTTTTAATGTGGGTGAATGTAAATGCGTGGTAGTGGTGTGCATTGTAAACTCAGTGATGTAAAGATGTGCGTAGTGAAGTAAGGCGTGGTAATGTCATACAACCCTTTAGTTGCTGCCCAGCATTCTGTAAAATAATAGTAAATTTGCCACATTGATGCTTGACTTGCACCACACATTAGCTTTTTGGCAACATCTCAAAACAATTTGTCTCCAATTATGGATTAGTATCCACTATTTGAGCAACCTTTACATTAGCTGCCAATAATCTAACAATATGGTAGGGGCTGCATCTGTTGGAAACAGCAAGAGCTGTGACTGGGCTGTACCAGATGGGAGTTTGCAGTCTCTTGTGTAAGGTTGTTTGGGAGCCACAAATGCAAGGGGGATTGGTGGTCTAAAGTGTGGGTGCTGCTGAATAAACCATATCTAGCTTTATTCTGCTTTCAGATATAGCAACAGCCTCTTGAAGGTGTACTTAAGTACATGGGGGCAGATTTACAAGCCCCTTGCGCCACTTTTGCGTTACTTTTCCCATGTTAAAAATGACGCAAAAGTGGCACAAGGGCCTTGTAAATAAGCCCCATGGTGCTGTATTCATCATATCTCAAACTCACAGTATACACAGGACTAGGAGTTGGAAACGGAAACGGAGATTAGACGTATTACTTGCATTGTTGCATGGTCCACATAATTCAGCATTCACTTTGTGACGGCAGCTCCGGTGGTCATTATCACTCACTGGGAGTGCAAGGCTTATCGTTATCCATATGATGCATACTCATCCTGAAAGTACAAGTGTTCATTGCTTGTTTTGTAACATAATTAGTCCGGGAAACCCATTTTTGAGACTTCCCCTCAACTTTATCTCACGTGACAGATTTTGGTGCCCCAAATTTGGTGCGGATAAGATTAAAGAGGTGAATGTTAAGGGCAGTTAAAATGTGTGCCTGTAATGGATAGAAGAAGTGACGTTTACCTTAGAAGTCACTATAACTAACACTGTTATATGTATTTTTTTGGGGGGGAAAGGCAGCTGTAATAAACTAAGTAGTCAGACTTCCAAAACATTCTAATTCAAATTAATACGAATAGACTATGTATATTTTCCGTAAAAAAGCAGTTTATGCCATTCACGTCCATCAGTCAAAGGTTTGAGTTTACAGAAACAATATGTGTGGAGCAAGGTAAGAACACAAATATTTGACATTAGATTTGAACAACAATATAAAATAATCAATACTTTTTTTTACCAGGCACAAGAATGTTGATTGCTCATGAAAATTAGAAGTGCAGAAAACCGATCGATCAATATTTATTTCACGGAAAGTGCAGATAAAATACGTTATTGATGAACATTTGGCGAACTTCAATAAACAAAAATATTTATTCCATTCCATTCAGTAAAAATGTTAACAGGCTTGACTTTATGCACGTGCTATATGTTACAAAAACCGATGCAAAGAGAAAAACAGTTAGAGGTAACCATGCAGTGAAAAATAAACAAGCATGCAGTCCTTAACAAATTGACAGTAAACAAACGCAATTCATACTGAAGCTCTACTCATCCTTAAACTCCAGTGCTTAACTTTATCAAGATATTTCGCCCCAAAAGTAAGGCAAAAGTGATTGCTTTGTGTGTGAAAAAATTCCCTGAGGCTTCCCCACATGTAGCCTTTGACTTTCCTCCTACTACTCGTCTTACTTGTATTTCGTATCGCAGTCGCAGACCCATCTCATTTCCCTTTTAACGTTTTGGTTATTGCTAGCCCTGCCGACATCCTGTCCCACAATCTTTTCAATTCACTGTTAGTATATTCTGTATCCTCTCCTGTCGGTTTCCTCTGTGTTCTCCTTCCCTATTTTTTCTGTATTTTACCTCTTCCACGTTATTCCAATCTGTCCACCTTGTTCTACTCATCTGTTCTTCCACTCCACTCTTCTTTAGACAAGTGTGTTTTGGTAGCATCTAGATGTTCAGTGTTTCTTCATATTCTTTGTAAGGAGTTTTCCTGCTCGCCAAAGTTGTTTTACTTGTAAAGTGAAATAACATCCTTCCTGGGTTATGCTGCTCTATATAAAACGTGAAATAAAGAAACAAATAAATAAATAAACGAACGAAAGAATGAATAAATACGTACATTAATGAATACAAGTATAGTGAGTATTTGTATTTGAGTCTGTATTTTTTATCTATAATCACATTCCCTTTGCTTGGTTAGAAGAGAAAAAAATGTACCTTTCTTCCAAACATTTGTTTGCCAAGGCCAACACTATAATTACCCATGATGCACAGTTATGCGATTACCTCTTAATGGAAAAATAGTGTGAGGATCCTATTATCTGGAAGACTGCCATTTTCTTGTAAGCTATTTGTGACTCACGTTTGGTACGGTGTCTTGAGCAGTAAGGTTATAGTCTAAAGGAAAATGTGCATGTGTGTCATAATTTGCACAAACGATATATAAAAAAACATTCAGGGGCAGATTTACAAGCCCCCTGCGCCACCAGTACGTCACTTTTCGTGACGTACTGGTGGCGCAGGGGCTCTCGATATTTACAAGGAGAGGAAAAGCCACCATGCGTGACTTTTCCTCTCCTTGTAAATACCGTCCCTTCACACGCAGCACTTTGCGGTGAAGGGGCGTTCCATGGGTGTTGCTGTGGGTGTTCCCACGCAACACCCATGGAACAAGACACATCTCCAGAATTACGAGAAATCGTAACTCTGGAGATGCGTCTGAAGCTACGCCACCCTAGAGGTGGCGTAGCGAGACGCACCGAGGAGAAATGTTTTCATTTCTCCTCGTTTTCCTCTTTCAATGCGTGCTGCATTCTGCAGCACGCATTGAAAGAGGAAAAGCCTGTACTGATTGTTTTTGTGCAGAAAGGTGCCCCTTCCTGCACAGAAACAATCTCCCCATGGCGCAGGCATCCTTGCACCATGGTGCAAGGGTGCCTGCGCCGGCGCTTAGCAGCTGTTTGTGCGCCAGCGCAGGAGAACACAGGAATGTGACATATTCTTGTAAATATGTCGCATTCCTGTGCTCTGAAAGTGCCGCAGCGTGGCGCAGCCAAAGGGCTTGCAGCGCCACGCTGCTGCACTTTCTTGTAGATCTGCCCCTCAATGCCTAAAACAAGTTATTAGAAGGTAAATTCGCCTTTGTATAAACACTTCCCAAAGAAAATAAAGTGTGTGGATGGCTAAGTATTTTATAAACAAGGGAAGAGGACTGAATAAAAAGGAACAGTGACCAGTTATCCTTATCAAACACATGTTTTAATCCGGAGCTGTATCCAGGGAGCCTTGCTCAAACTGTTTGATGGAGAATTAAATCTCTGTTGATGAGGGAACTGAAAATATGATGCATAGAGTACCAGTTGTAGAAGCCCTTCAACTACAGTAAGCTGCATCAAAATCGTATATGTCAGAAATCTACCATCCTTCCACCAGGCAGTAGCTGGTACTCATGAGGGCCATGTGAGGACCTGTCTTTACCACTGTTTAGCACAGAACACACTCTATCGAGCATGCTCCACTACTAGCTCCACATATTACTCCAGTACCGGATTCCATACTGTTAGATTTGGGGGTCTCTAGTTGGCAGAGGTATGTACCTTTGTCCAAATAGGGACCCTTGCGTCTAGTCAGGGAAAGTAGGTACACTCCCGAAATAACCCCTGCTCACCCTCTTGGTAGCTTGGCACGAGCAGACAGGCTTAGTTCAGAGGCAGTGTGTAAAGCATTTGTGAACACATACAGTAATCAAGTGACAACACTACAAATGGACACCACACAGGTTATATATTTATAAAAATAGGTATACTTTATATAGATTTATCACAAGACCATAAACGACAAAAATAATCCACACTACTGTTAAGAATACTTAGTTCTGATCAAAAAGGCTTAATTCAAGGTTCTGTGCGAGTCGGTAGCCTCCTCCGGCTACGGCGGAGTCGAGAACAAACAGAGTCTAACAAATCCAGCTGACCGCGTCGAGACGGGCCAACACAGCGTAGACAGACTCGGTCACAGTACCTTTTACTTGAAGCGGCAGGCACGGGCGTGCGAGCCGGATGGCTGTTCGTCGCGGTCGCGATGCAAAAATGGAAGCGTTGCAGGACGCGTTGTCCCTCGATGCGGTGCAGGCAGCGGCTCGTTGACGTCGTCGAGACGGAGTCGGTGAGACCAGGGCCGTGCGTTGCAGGGCGAGACGGTGCTTCGATGCGGTGCTGGCAGGTTGCGGTGCGGCGACGGAGCCGGATTCAGGAGCTGGCGTCGATCAGTCCGGACAGCAGTGCGAGTCGGGCGGTGCGTCGCAAAGCGTGCGAGCGGTGCCCAACTCCGGTGCGGTCACAGGACTCGAACTCAGCAGCAGTGACCGTGTCGGTCGGACCAGTTCGATTCGGCGTAGCGAAGCGTTGCAGGACGCGTTGTCCCTCGATGCGGTGCAGGCAGCGGCTCGTTGACGGAGTCGGTGAGACCAGGGCCGTGCGTTGCAGGGCGAGACGGTGCTTCGATGCGGTGCTTGCAGGACACCGAGTCGGTCGTGAGAGTCGGTCACAGCTCCCTACCTCTGTAGCCACTGAAACAGAGTTTCCAGCAGCAATTCACAAAGGGGGTGAAGTCCAATGGTCCTGGGACTTCGGTCAGGGGGCAAGCTCTCTTCCAAGCCCTTGGAGATCCTTCACAAGTTGATGAAAGTCACAGCAAAGCAAAAGTTCCTTTCTCCTCTCTTTGGCAGTCAGGCAAACCACTGCAGGCCAATCCCCCAAGCAGCACTTCAGGCTTAGGGATAGTTTCTCCTCAGTTTCTTCTTGGTTCCGCTCCTCAGTAAAGGTTTCTTCTTGTTCCCAAAAGTGATCTAATCTTCCTGGGGTCTGGGTGCCCCTCTTATACCCTGATTCTCTTTGTTCTCTGGAGGCAGAGAGGCCTCTGCCTAGTCCAAAACCAGTTCTGGTCAGTCCTGGAGCACTTTGTTTTTCTGACTCCTTCTTTCCTTTCAGAATGTGGGGCAGAGTGCTCAGCCGCCCGGCAGGAGGTGGAGCCAGCATTGTGGAAGGCAGGCACAGCCCTATTCAGACCCAGGTGCAACTCCTCCCTCCACTCTGGCTGCGGATCTTTCTATTCAGCCCTGCGCTGACTCACCCTGTCTCCGGTAGCCACCCCCAGCCCCTGTCACTCAATCTCCAGACAAGGAATACACAACCTAGCAGAGGCAGGCTTGGATAGTTAGGCAAGAAAATACCCACTTTCTAAAAGTGGTATTTTCGAACACAGAATGTTAAAACCAACTTCACTAAAAGATGTATTTTATCATCCTGAGTTCAGGCATACTAAATTCGTTTTTCTACCATGTTCCCTGGGTCAGTTCTGACTATAAGGTGTAATAGTCAGTCTGCCCATTCTGGCCTATGGGGAGCAGGTAGCCTTGCAATAGTGAAAAACGAAAATGGCTGTAATTCACTATTAGGACATGCCACACACACCAGGGCATGTCCTACCTTATACTTACAATGCACCCTGCCCTAGGGCCTACTTTAGGGGTGACCAACATGCAGTAAAGGGAAGGTTTTAGGGACTGGTAAGTGGGTGTACTCACCAAGTCGACATGGCAGCCCTAGGCTGCACACAGGCTCTGCGATGGCAGGCCTGAGACACATTTTACCAGCCGCTTCTGTGGGTGGCACAACCAGTGCTGCAAGCCCACCAGCGGCATTGGATTTACAAGCCCTGGGCACACTGAGTGCACTGTACTAGGGACTGACAAGTAAACCAATCATCCAATCATGGAGTCACTAATACATATATCAATTACCGATAGGGAGCACTTGCACTTTGGCACTGATTAGCAGCGGCAAAGTGCCCATGAGCATCTAGTCCAGCAAAAACATATCGGCAACAGTGGAGGCATTACGAAAAAATGGAAGGGAGACCCACGCCAAGGATGCCAGGTCTAACACGTGTCCCCTCCAGCTGAAATGTGGGGAGAACTATCCTACCCCTAGGGAGTTCTCATCGCTAAGGCGGAAAAATCTGGACAGTCCATCAGCATTGGCGTGTTCTGTACCAGGGCGGTGTTCCACCGTAAAGTCCATCCCCTGTAGGGAAATGGACCACCTCAACAGCTTTGGATTCTCACCCCTCATCTGCATCAACCATCTGAGGGGCCTGTGGTCTGTCTGAACCCGGAAGTGAGTCCCAAACAGGTATGGTCTCAGCTTCTTCAGTGCCCAGACCACAGCAAATGCCTCACGCTCGATAGCACTCCATCTCTGTTCCCGGGGAAGTAACCTCCTACTGATGAAGGCTACAGGTTGGTCTAGGCCCTCCTCATTGATCTGTGATAGAACAGCCCCTACACCATGCTCTGAAGCGTCGGTCTGAACAATGAACTCATTGGAGAAGTTGGGTGCCTGGAGCACAGGCGCCGTGCACATGGCAGTCTTCAAGGTGTCAAAAGCTTTTTGACAGGCGTCAGTCCAAATCACTTTCCTGGGCTGCTTCTTGGAAGTCAGCTCTGTCAAGGGGGCAACAATGCTGCCATACCCCTTGACGAATCTCCGGTAATACCCGGTGAGTCCTAGGAAGGCTCTCACCTCTGTCTGGGTCTTGGGGGCTCCCAAGCCAGAATGGTATCAATTTTCGGTTGGAGGGCGCCACCTGGCCGCTCCCAACCTGGTGTCCCAAGTACACCACAGAACCCTGCCCAATCTGGCACTTACTCGCCTTGATTGTGAGGCCTGCTCTCCGCAGCGCCATCAACACTTCCCAGAGGTGGCGCAGATGTTCTTCCCAACTGGCACTGAACACTGCGATGTCATCCAGGTAGGCGGCACTGAAATCCTCCAGTCCAACCAACACCTGGTTGACCAACCTCTGAAAGGTGGCAGGGGCATTCTTCATCCCAAAGGGCATCACCCGGAACTGGTAGTGCCCATCTGGTGTGGAGAATGCTGACCTCTCTTTGCCCCATCAGTCAAGGCGATCTGCCAGTACCCAGACGTTAAGTCAAACGTGCTGAGGTACCGCGCAGCCCCTAACCGATCTATGAGCTCATCAGCTCTGGGGATGGGGTGGGCGTCAGTCCTGGTGACGGAATTGAGTCCCCTGTAGTCCACACAGAACCGGAGTTCTGGTGTGGCACCAGGCGCGGCAGCTTTTGGAACCAAGACCACGGGGCTGGCCCAAGGGCTGTTAGAGGACTCAATCACCCCTAGCGCAAACATCTTGGAGACCTCCTCCTTGATGCAGGCTCTGACCCTGTCAGTCACCCTGTAAGCCTTGTGCTTCACAGGAAGACTGTCCCCAGTGTCCACATCATGGACGCACCAATGAGTGACACTGGGAACCAGGGAGAACAGGTCAGGGAACTGTCCCAACAGTTGGCGACAGTCACCCTGCTGCTCAGGTGTCAGGGAGGTAGAGAGGTTTACTCCCTCCACTGATCCATCTTGCTCTCGGGCTGACAGGAGGTCAGGAAGAGGCTCGGTCTCCTCCTCCATTCCATCATCTGTAGCTAAGAGCATGCCCACTTGGGACCTCTCCAAGTGGGGCTTCAGGCGGTTCACATGCAGGACCCGCAAGGGGTTCCTGGGAGACTGCAAGTCCACCAAATAGGTAACTGGACTCTTGCGCTCCACCACCGTAAAAGGGCCGGTCCACCTGTCCTGGAGCGCACAGGGCTCCACAGGGGCCATGACCCACACTTTCTGACCAGGCTGAAGCTCTACCAGAGTGGCATTCTGGTCGTACCACCGCTTCATCTCCTCCTGGCTGGCTTCCAGATTTGCCTCAGCAAGCTCTCTGAAACGCCTAGTCTGGTTCCTGAAGGCCAGCATGTAACTGTATACATCCTGGGGAGGTTTCCTGGGAGATTGCTCCCAGCCTTCCTTGACCAAACTCAGAGGTCCTCGCACCGGGTGTCCATAGAGGAGCTCAAAGGGACTGAACCCTAGAGATTTCTGTGGCACCTCCCGGTATGCAAACAACAGGCATGGTAAGAGGACGTCCCATTTACGCCTCATGGGTTCTTCCAGACCCATAATCATGCCCTTGAGGGTCCGGTTGAATCTCTCAACCAGACCATTTCCTTGAGGGTGGTAAGGAGTGGTGAACTTGTAAGTTACACCGCACTCCTGCCACAGGGACTTCATGTACTTGGACACGAAGTTGGTACCTCGGTCAGACACCACCTCTTGAGGGAATCCCACACGTGAGAAAATTCCCATCAGTGCCCGTCCCACCACGGGGGCCGTCACTGTCCTCAGAGGGATGGCTTCAGGGTACCGGGTGGCATGGTCCACCAAGACCAGGATAAACCTGTTGCCCATGGCTGTCTTGGGGTCCAGTGGCCCCACAATGTCAATACCCACCCGTTCAAAGGGGGTGCTGACCACAGGGAATGGCTGGAGAGGAGCCTTGTGCTTCCTCCCACTCTTTCCACTTGCCTGGCAAGTCTGGCATGTCCTGCAGTGAGTGGCGGCACTCCTGCGCATCTGGGGCCAATAGAAATGGGTAACAAGCCTGTCAAAGGTCTTGTCCTGCCCCAGATGTCCCGCTAACGGTACATCATGAGCCAACCCCAGTAGGAAGGCTCTGAAGCGCTGGGGTACCACCAGCACACGGGCTGACCCAGGCTCAGCAACCTTAGGCTCTGAATACAGGAGACCATTCTCCCAGTAAACCCAATGTGATCCAGACTGATCACCTGCTGCCTGGTCTGTGGCCTGTTGCCTCAGACCCACGAGAGAAGGGCATGTGTTCTGCTCCTTGCAGAACTCTTCCCTGGAGGGTCCTCCTTCTTGCTGCCAATGGGTCAGCTCAGGTAGGTCCCCCAGTTCAGCTACCTGTTCCCCTGTAGGCTCCAGGGCATCCCCCTCAGGGTCTGCCTCCTCCTGGACCGTGGGAACCTCGGGGGCCGGTTTCCCGCGCCCCTGCCTCCTCTCTCTCCGGCAGGCACCTGGGCCTCCCTCTCAGGCTCCAGGTCCTCTTGAACACCTTTAGCTGCCATTGACCGGGTGGTCACACATGCCCAATCAGGCAAGCCCAACATTTCTAAATGCGCACTCCGCTCCACCTTAGCCCAAGGTGAGCTCTCCAAATCGTTCCCTAACAAACAGTCAACAGGCATGGCTGGCCTCACAGCTACTTGAAGAGTACCCGAGACCCCCCCACTCAAAGGGAACCTGAGCCACCTTGCAGTGACTCTCTGTGTTGTCAGCGGCAACAACCGGATAGAATGCATCAGGGATAACCTGCTCTTTAGACACCAGGTGACACTTGACAGCTGTCACACTGGCTCCTGTGTCTCTCAGAGCCTCCACCCTATGGCCATTGATGGTCACCCACTGCCTGTATTTCTTAGTGTTCTCAGGCAGCGGGGTCCTAGGGACCATCTCAGAGTCTCCTAATGAGACAAGGGAAAACACTGTGGGATCCCCCACCTTGGGCACCCAACTCCTCCCCCAGGGCTACACTAGCCAACTGCCGGGGGACTGCACTGGTGGGTGCTGGTTTTCCATGCAAAGGGCAACGAGGATCGTTTGCCTTGTGGCCAGGGGCGCCACACTTGTAACATACCAGTGGTCCCTGGTGAACAGGGGGCCTGTCAGGGCCACTGGCTTCTTCTCAGGGGAGGCTGGGAACCTTTCCCTTGGTTCCCTTGGGGTCTACTTTGGGGCCCTTTATGGAACTCCTTCTGTTTACCCTTGTCCCCCCACTCTTCTGCTGGGGACCCTGCCCACCCTTGGCGGAGTCTCCCACGTGACCCTTGTGGACCCGGGTACTCACCCAGCGGTCCGCCTCCTCAGCAAGCTGCCTAGGGTTAGTCAGCTTACTATCAATCAGGTGCTGGCGTAGCTCAGGAAAACAATTACCGGACAAGTGCTCCCAGGCAATCAAATCAAAGAGCGCCTGAAAATCAGTCGCTTTGCTACCCTTTACCCAACCATCCAAGGCTCTGCAAAAGAAGGTCACATATTCAACCCAGGTACTGCTTTCAATCTTACTACAGTTCCTGAACCTTTGCCTATAAAGCTCAGGGGTCAAACCATATCTAGTCATTAAGGCATCCTTCATGTGGCTGTACGAATTATAGACTTCAGAGGGCAAATCCAACAAGGTATCCCGCCCTTCACTGAGGAACCGTCCCCACAACCCCGCTCCCCAATCCTTCTCAGGGACCCGGTGGGAAGACATGGCTACCTCATAGGCTTTGAACCACTGCCCTATGTCGTCATTTTTAAAAAACTCCTTCACCACATCTTTGGGAATATACACCCTAGCTTCAACAGGCACAGGCGGTACACTGCCACCAGAGGGAGTAATCTCTAAGCTCTTGGCCTTCAATTCCAACTCCCTCAAAACTTTCTCATGTTCAAACTGCATTTTCTTTTCCTCTAGGGCTAATTTCCTTGTTTGCATTTCGAATTCTAACTGCTTATTCAGCTTGAGTTTGGTCAGCTCCATTTCGTGCACCCTACTCTCTTTCCTGTCCTCCAACTCCTCTGGAGACAGTCCTCTGGCAGAAACACTGCTACCTACTGGGGAAGGTGGTCTTCTAGCCCCTAGACCCAATAGCCCCTCCAGCTGCCCTTCTGCATTCTCAGCCCCCTCCACAGGGGCACTCCTTGATTCGACCCAGGCCCTCAGCGCCTTTTGGAGGTCCTCCTTCCTGGAGATCCCGGTCATGGACACTTTAAACTTTTTGCAGAATTGCTTGAGCTGCTTAAGGGTGTAGCATTCTAGCCTCTCTTCTTCCCAATCACATTCAACAGAGGCTACTGATGCTGGTTTCTCCATAGTGACTGAACTTGGCATTTGCAAAAATAGGAAATCCCAGAAAAACTGCTATTAAAGTATGTGGTTGCGTTTTGGTCTGCACTCACTAAGTAGTGTTCACCAATCACTGTACATGAGTCACAAATGCAAGTCCAGAATCCTCACCGCTGACCACCAATGTTAGATTTGGGGGTCTCTAGTTGGCAGAGGTATGTACCTTTGTCCAAATAGGGACCCTTGCGTCTAGTCAGGGAAAGTAGGTACACTCCCGAAATAACCCCTGCTCACCCTCTTGGTAGCTTGGCACGAGCAGACAGGCTTAGTTCAGAGGCAGTGTGTAAAGCATTTGTGAACACATACAGTAATCAAGTGACAACACTACAAATGGACACCACACAGGTTATATATTTATAAAAATAGGTATACTTTATATAGATTTATCACAAGACCATAAACGACAAAAATAATCCACACTACTGTTAAGAATACTTAGTTCTGATCAAAAGGCTTAATTCAAGGTTCTGTGCGAGTCGGTAGCCTCCTCCGGCTACGGCGGAGTCGAGAACAAACAGAGTCTAACAAATCCAGCTGACCGCGTCGAGACGGGCCAACACAGCGTAGACAGACTCGGTCACAGTACCTTTTACTTGAAGCGGCAGGCACGGGCGTGCGAGCCGGATGGCTGTTCGTCGCGGTCGCGATGCAAAAATGGAAGCGTTGCAGGACGCGTTGTCCCTCGATGCGGTGCAGGCAGCGGCTCGTTGACGTCGTCGAGACGGAGTCGGTGAGACCAGGGCCGTGCGTTGCAGGGCGAGACGGTGCTTCGATGCGGTGCTGGCAGGTTGCGGTGCGGCGACGGAGCCGGATTCAGGAGCTGGCGTCGATCAGTCCGGACAGCAGTGCGAGTCGGGCGGTGCGTCGCAAAGCGTGCGAGCGGTGCCCAACTCCGGTGCGGTCACAGGACTCGAACTCAGCAGCAGTGACCGTGTCGGTCGGACCAGTTCGATTCGGCGTAGCGAAGCGTTGCAGGACGCGTTGTCCCTCGATGCGGTGCAGGCAGCGGCTCGTTGACGGAGTCGGTGAGACCAGGGCCGTGCGTTGCAGGGCGAGACGGTGCTTCGATGCGGTGCTTGCAGGACACCGAGTCGGTCGTGAGAGTCGGTCACAGCTCCCTACCTCTGTAGCCACTGAAACAGAGTTTCCAGCAGCAATTCACAAAGGGGGTGAAGTCCAATGGTCCTGGGACTTCGGTCAGGGGGCAAGCTCTCTTCCAAGCCCTTGGAGATCCTTCACAAGTTGATGAAAGTCACAGCAAAGCAAAAGTTCCTTTCTCCTCTCTTTGGCAGTCAGGCAAACCACTGCAGGCCAATCCCCCAAGCAGCACTTCAGGCTTAGGGATAGTTTCTCCTCAGTTTCTTCTTGGTTCCGCTCCTCAGTAAAGGTTTCTTCTTGTTCCCAAAAGTGATCTAATTTTCCTGGGGTCTGGGTGCCCCTCTTATACCCTGATTCTCTTTGTTCTCTGGAGGCAGAGAGGCCTCTGCCTAGTCCAAAACCAGTTCTGGTCAGTCCTGGAGCACTTTGTTTTTCTGACTCCTTCTTTCCTTTCAGAATGTGGGGCAGAGTGCTCAGCCGCCCGGCAGGAGGTGGAGCCAGCATTGTGGAAGGCAGGCACAGCCCTATTCAGACCCAGGTGCAACTCCTCCCTCCACTCTGGCTGCGGATCTTTCTATTCAGCCCTGCGCTGACTCACCCTGTCTCCGGTAGCCACCCCCAGCCCCTGTCACTCAATCTCCAGACAAGGAATACACAACCTAGCAGAGGCAGGCTTGGATAGTTAGGCAAGAAAATACCCACTTTCTAAAAGTGGTATTTTCGAACACAGAATGTTAAAACCAACTTCACTAAAAGATGTATTTTATCATCCTGAGTTCAGGCATACTAAATTCGTTTTTCTACCATGTTCCCTGGGTCAGTTCTGACTATAAGGTGTAATAGTCAGTCTGCCCATTCTGGCCTATGGGGAGCAGGTAGCCTTGCAATAGTGAAAAACGAAAATGGCTGTAATTCACTATTAGGACATGCCACACACACCAGGGCATGTCCTACCTTATACTTACAATGCACCCTGCCCTAGGGCCTACTTTAGGGGTGACCAACATGCAGTAAAGGGAAGGTTTTAGGGACTGGTAAGTGGGTGTACTCACCAAGTCGACATGGCAGCCCTAGGCTGCACACAGGCTCTGCGATGGCAGGCCTGAGACACATTTTACCAGCCGCTTCTGGGGGTGGCACAACCAGTGCTGCAAGCCCACCAGCGGCATTGGATTTACAAGCCCTGGGCACACTGAGTGCACTGTACTAGGGACTGACAAGTAAACCAATCATCCAATCATGGAGTCACTAATACATATATCAATTACCGATAGGGAGCACTTGCACTTTGGCACTGATTAGCAGCGGCAAAGTGCCCATGAGCATCTAGTCCAGCAAAAACATATCGGCAACAGTGGAGGCATTACGAAAAAATGGAAGGGAGACCCACGCCAAGGATGCCAGGTCTAACACATACCATTATTCTCATACAGTGTGGTCAATGTAGTTCTTTCTAGCCACAAACCTTGCCCAGATCTTGTCCAAGATGTAGAGGTCTGTTAGGAATCATGCTTCCGTGTCCCTCCGGGTTCCCTGACCCATACAGATATGCTTTATTGACTTACCTTTATCTCAGCTCTGATCCACTTTCTATTCTCGGTTTTACTCTTTCCCTTCTTCTGCCTTCATTCTTCTCTAGTCTTTTTTTCCCTTTTAAAGTTTCAGTGCAGCCTTTCCTCTAGAGTTGAGCTCTGATTCCCCAGCACTTGGCTAGTGGCTATCACTTGGTTCTTACCGTGCACCTGGACCCCTCCATGGAGCTGTCACCTATACTTTTACAGAGAGCTTAGTGATCAGGGTTCTTTTGAGCCTCTTTTATGGCTGAGATTGCTTGACGGCCTGTTCATATGTTGTGTGTGGTTTGCAGATGTATTGTTACTTTGTTCTAGTGCCTGTCTTGCTGCTACAGCTGCTCGCTTCCACTTCTCATTCCATTGATGCAATAGCTCCCTCCCTGTCTTGGTGTATTGCAGAGTTCCTTGTTCTGTCTGCATACTTCCAGTACCGTATTTGTTTTCATGTGGATTCCTTGCCTTGTAAACCAGTGTTTATTGATCTGTCTACAAGCCATCAGTACTGTTCTCTTTGTATTGCAGATTTCCTGTCCTGTTTTCCAGAGTTCCTTGATCCACTAGTTTTTCCTCTTCATATTTGCCTTTCCTGACTTCCTGTGTCTGCCTTGTTTTTGATGTAAGTTAGGTTTAGGTATGTCTGTCTTCTATTTCCGTATCCTGCTTTATTTGTGTATTCCTGTATTATTAATCTCTTCCCATCACTTTTTTTCGCAGATCCAGTCCTGCCTTTCCTGTGGCATGTTTCTGAATTGTGTTTCCCTTGTTCTGTTCCCTTTGTCCTCTCTTTTGTTTGTTTTCAATTCTTAGCTATTATTACTATCCAGTGTCAGTGTGTTCTGAGGTTTAGCAGCTCGTGCAAAGAGATTCACTTAATGCTCTTTTTCATAAGAGCTTGTTGGTGTCTAACAATATTCTTTGAGACTGGAAGTACCTTGCCTTTTATATGGTGGTATTCTATTGTTCTTCTGCTTAGTGCTTTCATATTACCTTCCCATAGTTTTGTCTTCTACAGGCATCACCCAGTTCATGACCAGTATTCAGATCCTAGTCCACTCCAACCTGCTACATTCCTCAATGTATGCCTTGTCTTATTTCTACCAGGTCTCAGGTACACCCTTGTAAATGCTAAATACCTCCACCTTAATTCCCTTACCCTTGAAGAGAGCAAAAAGTTGCCCTTAGTATAATATTATTCTTACCAGGTTTTCTGATAACAGAAGTGTCCAGGAAATCAAGGAGGATAATTTGAATGTGTGCTTGTAGCTATAATGAGCCACATCAAAGCTGGATACAAGCAATTAAAGTCCAGATCGTGAGTTTTTGTTATTTGGGGTCAATCTTTTTTGGGGGGTTTAATGCCAATGGCTCAAGTAAGAAACACAGGCTCTCAGATATTTGGTCCCATCTATAAACTGATGAGAAAGTGACCCAATCCTGTTAAAGTGTCAGGTATGGGCTTGTGGACTCTGATGTAGCAACTCAACTTATATGGAATGACCCCTAGTGGTTTTCAAGGTATTGAAGATGTTAGGTCAGCTTACACCGCGCAGATTGAAGGATATTTCCCATCAATCGGCCTGCTTCATTCTCTTTAATATCCTCAGATTAGAAGCAATGAGCTCTACTTGACAATCATGATATCATGATCAGTCCACTCCTAATGCCCCACATGATTTCTTTTTTTTTGTGTTCAAGTAGTTTTTATTAGTTAGAAATAAAAAAGAGGCATACATTCAGAAATACATGCGACACAGGTAAAATCCATGTATTACAAAATGCGCATGAGAATACAGTTGATTACATAGAACAAATTGGTACGGCAGAGTTAAAGAAGTGGAACAGATGAGCAAGGACACAGCAGAGAGATGCATCCGCAATATAAACAGTTAGCACAAATGTGATCAAGAGCTCGAAAATAGCCGTACAACCAGTGAAAACTAGGTATAATGTAAAGCAGTACCACGAGAATTAACAGTGTGTGTATCGCCTATGATACATATAAAGCCGGGGGGGGAAAGGAAGGAAGGAGGTCAAGGAATAGGTTGGGATGTCTGTCACATGACTCCAGCATGATCCCTAGGAATCAATAGTGGAGAGGGTCAGTGAACCCTGAGAGCCTAGTTCCATGTAATTATCAAGGGACCGCCAAACCCTACTAGAGATTAGTGGTACGGAATGCTTACCTAAGAGTGACGTATGAGCCCCACGGAGATAAGAGACCCAAGCCCACCAGGTATGGTACGATGGATTGTGAAAGGTCTTCCATTCTGTAAGTATGACTTTAACTGCAATGGTTAAGAGCAAGTCTTACAAGACCATATCTGTAGAGTCTAAGGCCAGAGCAGTCGGGGAAGCCCAAGGGCCTAGTGTTACCATAGTGAAGGTCAGAGAAATGGGAGTGTTGAGAATAGCTGATACCTGCGTTTGTATTTCTGTCCAGTATGAGCTTAATAAGTGGCATCCAAAAAACATGTGTTGATGAGTGCCAGCCTCAAGTTTTCAGTTCCAGCACTTAACATTATCTCTTAGTTTTAGTTTGTATAACCGATCAGGAGTCCAGTGTAAAAGATTAATTGTGAAAAATGTTGACTGAGTAAGAGATGGAGCAATTTTGTTATGCAGGGAAAGTTTACCAATAGTGTGCCATTGGTCAGTAGTAATATGCTCAAAAACCCCTTTATCAAAATGTTTGGCCCACTTTGCGCAAATAAGTGACTCTTCTGGTAAAGGGGGATCAGACAGAAATTTGTAAACTTTAGAAGCAATATGTCCCGAGCGTTGCCAGAAGTTAAGTATCGTAACCAGGGCCGACTTATTGGACAACTCAAGTTTAAATAATTTGACCTTAATTCGAAGAAAACTGTAAAAGTCAAGGCTTGCGAGATTATGTTTCGTGGCTATGGTTGAAAAGGGAAGACGGTCATGGTTGGTATCATATAGGTCTTTTATTAATCTGATTCCCTTAGAGGCCCACATATGCGCAGTCTTATGGTCAATATTAGTATTAAGTTTAGGGTTGAACCACAGGGAGGCCCACCTGGAGGTATTAATGGGTACTTGGAGCCGTTTGTCTAGTACTCGTAAAGCATATGCCGTATCAGCAAGAATGCGATGAGAGTGGGGTATGACAAATTTCGACATCGTGAGAAAAGAGGATACATCAAAGGGGGAGCAGAGGTCACGTTCAATGTGTAGCCATGGAGGAGTGTTATGCAAGTCTGAGAGAAACCAGGAAGACCCTTGACCTGCAAGAAAGGCCGTTTGATAAAGGTTCCAGTTTGGAAAATTACACCCCCTAATGGTGCAGACCTCCGCAGAGATTTGTAGGAGATCCTAGCTCTCCTATCATTCCAAAGGAACATTGAGGTGATCTTATCCAATTCATGGAAGAAGGAGGGAGAAAGTTTCACATGAAGCATGGAAGATAGGAAATTAACTATCGGAGTGATCATCATTTTAAGTGTTTGGAGTCTGCCCTTCCAGGTGATGAATGTGGGTGACCAGGCATTTAAGAGGTCCCTGACCTTGGTTATGGTGTGAGATTCGTTAAAAAGTATTGTATCCGTGAGGTCTCTACAAAACCATATCCCCAGGTATTTGAGAAGGGTAGAATGCCACTTGAGACCTGAGACTCCTAGGTGGGAAGAAAAACAGAGAGGATTCAAGGGAAATACTTCCGTTTTGTCCTTATTTAAAGTGTAGCCAGATACTTTCGAGAAAGCATGAATAATATTAATTACAGCAGGAATAGCTGCTTCAATATCTTCGGAGAAGATAAGAATATCGTCTGCATATGCAGCTGTTTTAAAAATGTGTTGTCCAAACCGAAGGCCTTTGACATTTGGATCTGCATTGAGTAACCTAAGTAGAGGGTCAATAGTCAGCAAAAAGAGTAAGGGAGAGAGGGGACACCCCTGTCTCGTTCCTTGGTGAAGTTGGAAATAAGAGGAGGTAGAGCCATTGACCCTAATGTTTGCTTTGGGATTTGCATATAGAGCCAATATCATTTTAATGAAGGAGTCCCCCAGTTTGTGTGACTCAAGTACTGCATGAAGAAAAGACCAAGACACCGTGTCAAAAGCTTTTTCCGCGTCAAGGGCAATCGCAGCAGTTGGCAGCGAAGACAGTCGAGCTATTTCTAGAATATGGCAAAAAGTACGGATGTTGTCTCTGGCAAGGCGTCCCTTAACAAATCCTGTTTGACTATTATAGATAAGTTGGGGAATGTGGCTCTCCAGTCTATTGGCAAGGATTTTCGCAAAGATTTTGGCTTCCATATTTAAAAGGGAGATGGGGCGGAAATTTTTGGGATCAGAATGATCCTTGCCCTCCTTTGGTATGACCACAATAGTGGCCTCAGCAGCCGTGCTGGACACCCCACCCGATAGGGCATATTGATCAAAGACATTTTTAAGGTGGTTAATAATAGAGGAAGGGAAAGTCTTATAAAAGATAATTGGGAAGACATCAGGTCCTGGCACTTTACCTGAGCGAATGGCCTTGATTGCTTTGGCAATCTCGTCTAATTCTATAGTTTTATCTAAGGACGATCTGTCTTCATCCGAAATTGTAGACATAGGAAGTGAGTTAAGGAATTCCAGACACTTAGCCTTATCACATGTTGATTGAGGGGTGTATAACTGTTGATAAAAATCTCTAAAGAAATCAAGAATGTCTTGGCTGTTGGTTTTTTGTGACCCGTCTTTGCTTTTGATGTGGGAGATTTGGGTACTGAGATTGTTATTTTTGAGGGTGGAAGCCAGTAGTTTACCAGCTCTATTGCGGAGCAAGAGCTGTCGCGATTTTTGAGCATGAACACCAAGTTAGGCTCTTTTACTGACAATAGAATAAAAGGAGTATTTTAATTGTTTTATGTCCTGTAGGAGGGATTTATTATTAGAGTGTCGGAACAAGGCCTCTTTCTTCTTGATGTCGTCTCCAAGAGCCTGAAGAGCAGCCTTGATTTCCCTATTTTTCCTGGACATTTTCTTAATGACCTGCCCCCTCAGTGCGCATTTGAACTCATCCCAAAGAATGATAGGAGAATTAACCGAGTATTCATTCTCATTAAAAAAGAGACTTATCTCCTTATTAAGCTCAGAATTATCTTCTTCATTTTCTAAGACCTCTGTGTTAAGCCACCAAGATCGGCTCCCACCTTTATCAATAATGCTACAAATGGACATCGAAACTGCAGCATGGTCAGAAATAACTATCGGATGGATTATTGTGTCTGCCGTATCTTTAAGCAAAGAGGCATCTACAAGGAGATAGTCAATACGGGAGAAGCTAGAGTGAGAGGAGGAGAAGAAAGTGAAATCACTACCCTTAGGATTGTGGAGTCTCCAGGCATCCACCAGGTGATTGGAAGCGCAAAGGTTAAGTAGTTGTTTATGCGCTTTAGGGGTTCGATACCTAAATGCTGAGTTTTGATCTAAGATAGGGTCCAAAGCAAGATTAAAGTCTCCCCAAACTATTACTTTAGATCTTTGCAGAATATTAGCTAATGTTTTGTTAATAGAACACCAAAAGTTCAGATCAACAGTATTGGGAGCATAGACATTCATAACATAAATGTCCTGAGCACCATTAGTTAGCCGGGTGAGCAGCCATCTACCACTAGTGTCATGTTCTGCTGCGACTATGGTTAGACCTGAATTCCTAGATATGAGTGTAAGAACCCCATTTTTTTTCTGACAAGCTTCAGAGCACGCTACGTCTGAAACCCACCCCCTCCTCATCAGCAAGGCCTCCTTGAAGCCTATTCTGGTTTCTTGGAGTAGAACAAGTCACCAGATAGTTCCTTACAATAGTCTAAAATCTTGGCTCTTTTGACTGGGTGGTTCAGCCCCTTAGTATTTAGAAAAACAACTTTCATGTCCAGCATTGGGGTACCATGTGAGGAACAGATATGCGGGTCGGTGTATTAGGCTCAGTATGCGATGGAAAGGGATAAAGGGTCAGTTGTGGTAAAATAGACCTCCCACCAAACAAAAAAAGAAGTAGAAGGGGGGTTGGGGGAAGAAAAGAGGTGTGTAAAATCACACTTATTCTAGGCCATTCCAAAGAGGCATTAGGGACTCTTCCCACCAGGGGATGTCTATAAAAGACAAATTGCATGGGAAAAAATGTGGCTGGAGTGCAGTAAGGGCTACCACGACCAGCACAGAAACACCATCCAGTTTAAATTGTGTTGTCATAGGGAGGAGGGAAAACACCAATTATAATGAAAGCTGTCCATAAGTCTGATTTCCAGACAAATAACAGTCAACGAAAGTGGTATACAAACTTTAAACCACTTACGAGTCATCAAAAAGCAGAGAAACATAACATAAACACAAGACCACAATGCTGGTCTTACACTTTGGTTAGACCGTTACATACAATGCATACCTCAGCCAATTTACCAAATATGGTTCAAACCGAAGTATATCTCAAATGTATATAATCGACCAACATGCCAAACAGATTTGATCATATCCATGCAGGAGAAAGGCAAATAACATATTGCAAGGAATTGGCATACTCAGTTTGTAGGCAAACAAATGAGAGAGTATAGTGAGAGCAAAGCAGAATAAAGTAGGCAACTGGCCCCAAGATGGTTATACATCTGGTTAGGACACTATATGCAACATCCAGTAGCCACGAATAGCCCAGAACGTAATTATATCGCAAGCGCAAATAGTCATTTTGAAGAAAGGAGGTCACCATTCCATGCACATATGATCATATCTAATGCAACAGTAGAGACAATCAGTAAATAGTAAATAATAAGCCTATTAGTATATTGCCCGACCTTGAGAGGAACCGGGCATTTACCATATAACATACTGTATGAGTATGATCATCTCTATGCAAAAACAAGGATAAATAGTAAGCAGTAAACAGCAAACATATTTGGGACAAAAGCATGAAACCATCTGTACTCGCCCGCATTGCCAATGATATTCAAACATCTTTGGGAATATGTAATACAAAATTCAGAATTAGGCTTAGGTTAGTTGATTTCTGCAAGCAATAAGCGTCCTAGACAGGTTACATTGCTTTCTGGAGGCACATTGTCCTGGTCCAGTGTTGTGTTGCACAATCATGATAGCCTGTTTTTGGAGGCAGAGCATCCTTATTCATTTTCAAAATTAATCTGTGCTCCTGTGCTCCTGTGGTTTAGTGGTTTAGTGGCTGTGGCACAGTAGTAAATACTGTGAACAAATAGTTACTTTCGTGTATTGATCAACTGATCACATATGTAGTTCATGATAGTGGCTTAATTGGATTGTAATTATGGACATATTTGCTCAAATAAAACATGGATAAACAGTAAGGAAACTGTTACTCTTCAGCACTGTGCGAACAACTGCTGACACTCATGTATAAGCCTTCACAGGGGAAACAGTCCTTGCATTTGCATCGGTGTGTCACTGAGAGGATTGACTCCTGCAGTAGCAATAGCAAATCAGTATCATACAAAGGCAGGTGACTTTGTAATTGGCCAAATTTAATGCACTTAAATCAAAGCAAGCCAAGATCATGAAGCCAGGAAGTACCTCATTGCTTAGTGGAAAAGATCTGATGACAGTACTAGCTCCATGAGTAACCATCAGACACCAGTCATTTTAGCTAACAGCATAATATAGGAATTTGGATGTAGTGTCTTGAAAGAGAGACAGCCATTCTAGGGTCCACACAATAACTATGAAATAATGAAATAGAAATATATGAGGGCTAGGTGGTAAAGTTCAATAGGCTGTCAGGTGGTGAGTGAAACTGACTAATCCCAGCAAAGTTATCAAAGGTTCCGGGTTGAGGAGTTGCATGGCTTGTGATATTATATTTTTTAAACATTTATGAATCCGATTCCATCCCTCTTTTATCTTGCCAAATGTGGTCATGAAATTGTACTTGTGTCTGATTGGTTATTTTGTGTTGAGATTTATGGATGATGACCGGCTGTATACTGGGGAAAGTGATATTGTTGAGTGTGAGCTTTGTGTGTTCAGGGTTGAAAAGTTGTTTTTTTAATTAATTTGTTTGCTGGTAGCAATCACATATGAGATGGTTAAATTCAGAAGGTAGGCGGATGAGCGTTTGTGTGGTTTCTTTGTGGGTGCCTCTTTTTGCATGTTCACCCTCATTTTTTGTGGACTGATGCTGCTGTTTTTTTGACTTTGTGATCTGGGACTCTTCTAATTAGGCTCCAGTGCATAACCTCTGACCCCTAAAACATGTCAAAATTGTTTATGCTCCTAATCGGCATGTTTAACTTACCTATAAGCACCTAGTATATGGTATATCCAGGGCCTCAAAGAAACTTTTGCTGGTGGACTACAACACCAAGTGTGCCACACAATACAGTTTTATGCTGCAAATGTGACCTGTGGAAATAGCCCTGTTTTGCCAGGCCTAGACCTTCTATTTAAATATGAATTAGTCACCAATATGAAGGCCTTACTACCCATAAGGCAAGGTGCATGGTATTTAAAAATAGGACAAAAGTAAATGTTTAATAAGTTTAATATTAGCAATGTCCTAGCAGTGAAAAGCCCCAAAAGCTATTTTTACTGTATCAATGTTGGCTGTTCCATAGGAAAACAATGGGTTGCATTATTATATTTAATGTTGGTTAGGAACCATTTAGAAATATAATTCAACACTATTTGTAATAGTTATTCAAAACCAGATTTTTTGATCAAATCAAATTTGTAATACCATTAAGGAAAGGTATTTTTGGAAAGTTACATTTTCCCCGCCTGGATCCTCCAGAGGCACATTTACATGAGCTCCATCTGTCACCTGGCACCTGGATAGCTACCTTGATGAAGTATGAAAACTACTCCAAGACATGACAAAAGTCTTGGGTGTGGAGAGGTGTTTCTGATCATCTGGCTGGATGACCATTGAGAATGTGCCTACGAACTTGATTAACCTCAAAGAGGCCTACCCTGTCACAGGTAAATATTATCTGACATCTGGCCAGGGTCCTTCATTGTTCCCCAAGTCCAACGGGCTCCAATACTAGTGGGAGAGGAGCTAACTCCTGAGCTGATTTGAAGTGACCTTAGAGCAAGGTTTGCTCATTTCCTTGACCACAATTTCAGGATAGACAAACAGGCTCTGCACAGAGGGAGAAGGGCTCTGCCAATTTGGGTTTAGAAAGAGTGGTACAGTGTAGGATTGTTTACTGTAAGGCAAACAGGAACTGCTGCAAATGTAGGTGGAGTTACCCTTTGGAACTTTTCCCCTATTAGTCAGAGACAGGCTAGGAACCTGCCCCACCTACAAGCTAGTGCCATGCATAAATGTGGAACCCATGGGTACCTTCTTCAAAACACTACTGGGCCTGTGGAAGACAGAACAAGGACTGTACTTGCTTTTGAGACCTGTAAGGTAACCTGAAGGGCTGGACCTGCTCCCAATTTTACCCAGGAGAAAGAGGTTGAATCCATGGATCAGTTGGCTGACCACCTGTTAAGCTACAGGGCTACTAGAGGGGGAAAGAATATCCTTTTTTCTGAGGAGCCCCTCTGATCAGTTCAAACTGGACCTGCCCTGGACCTTGCTGGTGGATTCTGTTGGGGTGAGTCTTCACCCTCAAGTGCTGTTCCAGAGGTTCTCTCTCCAACATTTGGAATAACCAGGGAATATTTGGTTCCAAAGACCTCTAGAGAACCAGGACAATCCTGCAAGGTCAAACCAATGAAAGTGCATTGCCACTTGGCCAAAGATTCAGGTTGCTCCCACTCAGAGATTTTCCATAGCAGCAAATCAGTTTCAGTGGGACACAGTGGAGAAGATATCCTGCTTCCTGGGGCCCTGTTTGGCTACCTGGCGAACTCAGAAAAAAGGGACTATGTTTGCAAGTAGAAATCTTCACCGGGCGAAGGCGCCAAAAGTATAATGCCAGTGAGGGTCCTTCCTTGGGTGCCAATTTTGAACTTCCACTGCTTGGAGCTTCCCATCTAAAAGTAAACAGCTTCATCAGGACACTTACTATTCACCAAATCGAACAGAAAATTGTATTTCCATAAAACACTTTCTATTTACCAAGTGAAATTAAATATTGAGAAACATATTTGCACAGATGATTACAATTGTTAAAAAACCAAAGTAGCATTCCACACCTTATCAGCGCTCATTGTGAGTGTAAGAAATATCAAATCAGAAATACTTAAATACTAAACAGCAAATCATTTCATATACCTCTACAATAAATACACTAGTCCAGTATTTCACTGGGGCACAAGCAGGTGCTGTCTTCAAGTGCACATGAGTTCTTCTAACCCCACTTTGAATGTACAAGGGCCTGAGGCAGAACTAAAAAGGTACTTATTGGAGTTAACCTTGGGTGATCTTAGTCCATGGGGTAGCTTAATAGGGTAAAATATTTACAGGCCCTGTTTTCTTGACTATCAAGAAACAACACGTTTCAACCCCTCATGTCTTAGGGTCTCGTAAGGTGGGCTTATTTGATTTGGGAAGAATCCTAAATGTCTTGCCTTATGTCTCTTTGTAAGGCTTTAATTAAATTGTCCAGAGGCATAGATTGTACACTTCAAAGCATATGAGCTGCCACAAATAAAGTTATTTGGTGCTCCTTTCAGTGATACCTATTAAAGGACAGGGGGTTGTTCCTCTACTCAGGAACGGTGTGTGCTGCTATGGGATGATAATTCTCAGGTCCCTAAGTCAAGCGCAACCAGGTGACCGCAGTTGATGCTTAAAGCACTTTGGCACTTTTTTTATTGAAATCTTTCAAAATTAATTTATCCGGCTCCTGTTATTGGATTATTGTCATTCTGGTGCCATTTTGTTCAATAAATTATCCTCTATTTATAAATTAGAGTGGGATTTTTATTGTGTGGTGTTTTTCACCTTTTAACTGTTTTGGTGTATCTAAATGTTTTATCCCAAGTGAAGCCTGTTTGCTCTATGCCATAGTTACCAGGGGTTGAGATCAGGTTTATATTACTGAAACCTTTACTCGACCTATTAAGGTTAGTGATATTATTACTTGTGGTGCACCACCTTCCACCTCAACCAATAATCAAATTTGACACAGGGTATTACAGAAAGGACAATCTAGTTGAGACAAGCTGTGGGCAGTGTTGATGTGTATGGAAATACGAGGAATGAACTATAGAATATCTGAGTGGGTAGTAATATCTGTCTGTGATATTGTGTGGGTTTGTGAATAATTAAACTTGAATTGAATATTTGATGTCTATAGATATGGGCTGCGGTTTTAAAGTTGTGTCGATCATTTGTATTTCTAAGTGGCACTGGATCGGAGTAAATATCAGTGTATGTGTATATGTGTGTATGGTACTGATTTTCTGGAAGGGAGTTTATTTTTTACTGCAGAGGAGATTGCATTTCTAAGTGTCACTGGAAAAAAGTAAATACCAGTGTGTGTGTGTGTGTGTGCGTGCTACGGGTTTGCTATAAGGGAGTGTAATTTTTAGTGCAGAGGATACGTTGTGAAGGTGGGTAAGCCCTGGTGATGTGACACTGATCTTAAGGGGGATGAGCATTTTTCTTTGAATGTTTGAGGGATGGTTGATTTAGATGTTGTGTGGGTATGGAAGGCAGTAGTAAAGCGCATCTATGGTTCTTGTGGTTATGGCATGGTGAATGTGTGTGAATGTGGTAGTTGTGGGCCTATAAGTGGTAAATAGTTGTGGTGAGTGATGGAGGAGATATGTGCTAGGGGCAGAAGTGATTGGTTAATGTAATAGATTGGACAGTAAAAGATGCTAGGAAGGACTGGTTGAAAGTTGGACTACCATACCACCAATAGAATACAGCCTTTTCTGATATCTTATATCTTTGGGTCTAGAATGCCCATTGTGATCTACCAATTGGTGCAAAAGAAATATATACTAAAATCGAGGTATCCTCACACATACTTAACAAAGTGAAACATTCTAACATATAAAGAAGTGAGGACAAAATGTTGAGTCAGGACTTCAAGATTTACATGTGCACTAATGCTGAGTTTCTGACTTAGGAATGGTGTCTAACAATGCAAAAATCGAGGGACTTTCTCCTTCCACTGGCTAGGTTATTTCTTCCTTTACTGACCCAAAAATGTGATTTCATGTGCACTCTTACAATTAAGTCACTATACTGTGTGTCATTTATTTTGTGCTTCATATGTTCCTATTGTCATACTAATCAAAGACATTCATCTCATTATTCATCTGGGTGAATATCTGGAAACCTTGCAGCGTCTCTTAAAATAATGTATGATCTGCACTGCGTATTGGATGAAATCTAATCAGCTCAGATTGAATTCCTCCAAAACAAAGATATGAATCTTTTTATAGCATTCTTCATGGAGTAGCAAATAGTTGACCTCTGAAGTAGGCTCTCCACCTTCCCCCACCTCTTTAGCTAAAAACCTTGGAATAGTTTTCAACTCTAATCTCAATTTCCAACTTTTCATCTTCAATCTGGTATCTGTTTGTTTCCTTCAATTATGTAACCTGAACAATATTTTTCCTTATCCGAGCTCTCCACTAAGCTCTAGTACCATCTTGCCACCTCTTTTCCACGGGATCCTTCAGATTGTATTGAGGATTCTAGTGCGTTAGATTGTCCTGCACCTAACCCATCCGTGAGGCTCCAACTTTTAATTTGCAGGTATTTAAATTTTGACAGTTGCCCAACCGCTATCTCCTGGGCCTCCTCCCAAGGGATCAAGACTCCATCAACCATCAGTTGACCCCAGGTGTTTATCCCTGCTTCTTTCAAGGGTCGAGCCAGACAGTCCCTTGACCATTCCGGGGAACCCGGAGAGTCCCAAACAGGAGCCAGTCCACTGTAATAGCTCATATTAGAGTCTCTCCTAATTTTATGCCAAGTTATTGCAAAACTTTGCAGTCTTAAGCCTTACTTTTTTAAAATAGCGAGGATCGCCATATTTATGTATGAAATCCTGCTCGCCCCCTTGTACATCAGATAACATGGCATTGAACATTCTCCCAATATCAGAGCTGTCTGGCTTGCTTAATAAACATTTTCCTCCTTTTAATAAAAACACCCAAGCATAATAAGACAAATCCGGGAGTCGTAGCCCTCCTTTATCATACTGCCGTCTAAGCTTTTTCCAGGCAATTCTCGTACCTTTCGATGCCCAGATGAAGCTCATTACTTTGGATTGGGATTTTTTAAGCCAAGCATCCTTAAAGGCCATTGGAATATTTTGAAACAAAAATGTAAACTTAGGAAGGATTGCCATTTTTACAAGGTTTACTCTACCGTAAATTGTTAGAGGAATGTGAGACCAACTAAGTAGAAGTTTCCCTACTGCCTTATTAACCTTTTGGAAGTTCTTTTCGGGGATTTGTTCTGTTTTCTGTATAATTTGAATTCCTAACACTCTGCCTGTAACACTCTGGGAAAAGAGCTTGCCGGGAGAGCAGTCTATAGACTTATGGCAAGTATCTTGTAACATGCTATACTCCACAGTACGTGCCGCAAATTTAAGGCGGAGCCACCTCTTTTGTCTCCACAGGGTCTACTGGACGCCATATAAACTGGCAAAATTTGCGAAAGGTGTCATGCCGAGATGTCCTAAGTGTGGGGAAGAGAAAAGTAATGACGAACATATGTTTTTGGATTGCCCGGTATTACGAGATTTTTGGCGGGATGTGAGTAGTACGATATCGTTAATACTTGGAGAATTGATCCAGGTAAGCATATCCCTTGTCTTTTTTGGGCTTCCAGTTAATTATGAAACACTATCGCAAAACACAAGGAAATTAATTTTCTACCTAATATTGCTAGCCCGCAGAGAAATTTGTAAGTATTGGATTAAAGTTATGCCCCCGAATAAAGTAGAATGGTTAGCTTCTATAAAATATACAGCTAAGATGGACAGAGCTGTAAAGCGCAAGCGTAATGAGTTTTGGCTCCCCTTTGAGAACTGGATAACCTCTTTGTAACTGTGAATAACTATAGTCCCATGATTAGGCCTTTATACCATATTGCTTGACTACCCCGGTGGCAGCCTTGAGAGGATCTGGTCGATAGCGGGGCTTCCTATGGTCGGAGTAATAGAAGCAAGGTATAGAGTGACCCATCTTAGGTCTGAATACAAAAAGGCTCCGGATGGTGCTATACTCAGGGAGACCCCAGAGTTTTGTTTCTTTATTCCTTTTGTGGACCTAGGCTGATGAGGACAAAAAAAAAATATATATATATATTTTTCCTTATCTACCAATAGAGAACAGATTAATAGCTGCCCACACCCTGATTCTGTCTAGACTGGACTATTGTATGACCTCCTTATTACTCTAACTAAATCTCTTCCTAATCAACTTCAACTGACTCAGAATGCCACAGGCTGTCGTCTCAATTTCAGAAAGTTTTGCCACATTACTCCCCAGTTCATTTCTCTACATTTGTTTCTTGATGGTAAGTGTCGCCAATTTTAGGCTCTCCATCTTTGTTACTATGCTTTCCATCAAAGTGGCATGAAGAATCTGCAGACATTCTTATGCAACTATACCCCTGAAAGCATCTTGAGTTCAGCCACTGTCAAGCTTCTCGCTGTCCCACACATTGTTCACACCAGAAAGATTAAAATTATTTTCCTTTCTCTGCTTCACTCCTCTAAATCCCATTCCGCTTTTAGGAAATTCCTAAAAACTATTTTTGTCATCATAACTAGTCTTCTGCTTCTTCTGTTCTAGAGGTCTTTACCTAGTGCCAAGACACTCAGGATGATGTAGCAGAGCACCTCACTTGTGCTCTCTGGGATGGGGAACACAGTACAGTTTAGGGTGATATGGCTCTATGAAAGTATTGCCTTTAGCTTGCCTAAACATGCAAAGAAACTGTGAAAAAAAACTGATGATAATGACTAGTAAACAGGGAAGAAAGTACCTCAGAGAACCTCTTGAAAACTGATATAAAAATGTGAACATGTGATTTGAAGCTTTATATTATTTTGGACAAGGCAAACACCACTGCTACTCTTGGAATGAATCTACTTGTTATCTTTTCTGGTTGGTGTAAAACATAGGGAAATTAATGCACTACCCACCCAATGTAGCAGTTCTAAAAAGGGTGCAGGCTGACTCATAACCAAATGTTATAGATGCATTCTGCTCTATATTTTATGTTCCCCATATAAAATGCTTGTACTGCATTGACAGTATAAAAACCTTTCTATTTCTATCATTAAATATGTGCATTATTCGATGGCTGATGAAGAGGATAGGTATAAGACCAAATTTTATGGTAGGATTTATTTTCTCTAAGCCAACTCTATCCTACTTTTGATGGGCATTCCAGAAAATGCACAATTATGTAGGATCAATCAATCAATCAATCAATCAATCAATCAATCAATCAGGAGTTTGTAAAGCATGACTACTCACCCGTGAGGATCTCAAGGTGCTGGGTGGGGGGGGGGGGGGCTGCTGGTTCGTCTGGGTGTGGAGGATCATTCAAGGAGCCAGGTCTTGAGGTCCTTCTTGAATTGGGTCAGTGACGCGGATTGCCTAAGGTGGAGGGTCAGGTTGTTCTAGGTCTTGACAGCGAGGTAGGAGAAGGAACCTCCTCCGGTTCTGGTCTTGTGGATCCTGGGGACGAAGGCTAGGGCACGAGGAGCGGAACGGAGTTGTCTGGCGGGTACGTGGAATGCGAGGTGATAGTTCAGGTGTGCTAGTCCTATATTGTGGAGAGCTTTGTAGGCATGAGTGAGGAGCTTGAAGGTGATTCTCTTGTTGACTGGGAGCCAGTGGAGTTTTCAGAGGTGTTGCATGATGTGGCTGTGGCAGGGGATGTCGAGGACCAGTCTTGCAGTGATGTTTTGAATGTTCTGTAGTTTCTTGAGTTGGTTCTGGGTGATGCCGGCGTAGAGTGCATTGCCGTAGTCGAGTCAGCTGGTGATGTGTGTGTGGGTGACAGTCTTTCTGGACTCTGTGGGGATCCATCTGAATGTCTTTCGAAGCAGGTGGAGTGTGTAGAAACAGGCTGAGGAAACTAAGTTTGTTTGGCAGTTCATTGAGAGTGATGAGTCCAGTATGATGCCAAGGTTGCGTGTGTGGTCCGTAGGGGTAGGAGGGGTCCCAGATCAACTGGCCACCAGGAGTCATCCCAGGCTGAAAGGGTGGGACCCAGGATGAGTACTTCGGTCTTGTCCAAGTTGAGCTTGAGGCAGCTGTCTTTCATCCAGGTGGCGAAGGCCTTCATTCCACTGTGGAAGTTGGTTCTGGCGGTCGTGGGTTCGGTGGTGAGGGAGAAGATCAGCTGGGTGTCATCTACATAGAAGATGATGTTGAGTCTGTGGCTTCTAACAATGTCTGTGGGGGGGCAATGTAGATGTTTAAGAGGGTGGGTGTTAAATAATTCAACGAGGTGGAAATCCAGAGCGATTATTTATTTTTCTTTTCAGACACAACCTCAGATCGCAGTGACAGTTAAACTGTCAGCCCACAGAACAGGGACAAAGGAAGTTTCCAAAGGCAGTGAGAGGGAAAGGGTAATACCAAAGAACGGAGGTGACAAGGAATAAATAAAGGGCAAAAGATCAGGGGGTACAATAGAAAGGTAAAAATAAAATACAGATTACAAAATCTTCCTATAAAAACATTTCTTCCCTTAAACAGCAGTGTAGGAGTAAGCATAAAAGAATCACCATTGCAGATAACAATACACAATAAGTTAAGGCATTCATTGGAATAAGTCGAGGCATTCTTTAGAAGACATAATCCTTGTGCCACCCAGGAGCTTGAGGAGAGCGTGAAGTGCGAGAATGTACAGGCAGCTCTTGGAAGGTAGGCACAGGTAATTGAGCACAAGAACTAGATTCTGATAAGGGGACACAGCATTTTGCTTTCTGTCCATGCTCCACACCCTGCCATCCTCAAGTGTCACCACATTGGTATTGAACTTAGAATTCTTAGTGGTTTGGAAAATTTACTTGTGCCACATTTCTTAGAGTCAGGAGTTTTTACCACCGCCCAATCTCCCACATGGCAACTTTTATGTTTCATGCCATGTTTGGCATCATACCTCCTTTTGTAAGCATTTTGTTGACTCCTGATACACTCACCTACAATTCCTTGATGGACCCATCTAGCTTCCCCACTGCCCATCCAATTGGGGAACATTTTGGTGCCAGACAATCTACCCTTAAGCACAAGGAATGGTGAAACGCCTGTAACCGATTTGGGAGCAGTATGATAGGACCACACCAATTTCTTGTTGGCAACATCAACCAATGCCCCAGATATTTGAGGAGATTGAATATACTCCTTTAACATATTGTTCACTCTCTCCACTACCCCATTTGCCTTAGGACAATAAAGAGCAGTTTTAAGGAGTACAATAGACAAGTTCTTTAGAAAATCATTCATTTCAACAGAGGTGAATTGAACACTATTGTCCGTGATGAGAAACTAGGTATTCCTTCAATCATGAAAGTGTCTGATAGAGAATCAATCACGTCATGGGTAGTAATATAGTTGACCACCCTAACCACAGTCCAATGAGAATGGTAGTCCACAAAAACAATGATGAACTTTCCAGACCACTTCGAACAATTGAGGAGACCCATGATGTCTAGACCTAATTTGTCCCCCGGTTTAGAGGGTACCTCCACCAGGGAGAGTGGGGCCTTCCTAACATACTTGCTTTTATCGCTCATGGAGCATGTGAGGCAATCCTTGACCCTGTCCTCTATAAGACTGTCCATACCCAGAAACCAGTATATAGCCCTGACCTTGGATTTGGTGATGCTACATCCCAAATGCCCTTTATGTACCAGGTCTATAATTCTCTCCCGGAGGTCTCCAGGAGGAACTATCTTCTCACCTCTCATAACCATGTTCTCATTATTATACAGTTAATGTCTCACCTCCCAAAAATTGCGAATATATTCCTCCAACCGATTGGGTTTTGGTGACCAACCATGAACAATCTTGTCTTTTAAGGCAGAAAGAACGACAACATTTTCAGAGCACTTAATCGACTCCTCCATAGAGATGCCAGTGTTAGACACGGCCAGGATGGGTTCACTCGCACTTTCCTTACCCATACCACAGCCACACTCCATAGTACTTCCCTTACTGGGTAACCGAGAAAGGCAATGTGCGACAGAAATATTGTTCCCTGGAAGAAAGTCAACCTTGAAATTGTAACTCTCCAAACCAAGGAACCATGTGGTTATGCGAGGAGTAGAATGCTCTTTCCCCTGCAAGTGAAGATGTAGGTAAGAGGTTTGTGGTCGGTTTTTAAAGTGGAGGGACTGCCCCACAAAAAGAACTTGAAGTGTTTGATAGACCAGAAGCACACTACCAATTCCCTTTCGATGGTGGAGTAATTCACTTCGGCATTCTTAAGAACCCTTGAGCAAATGCCATGATCCTCTCACTACCTTCCACAACTTGCACAAGAGATGCACCCAACCCCTTGGCACTGGCATCCGTGTAAAGGAAGGTTTATGTGTGGTGTCAAAATTACCTAAAGATGGTGCAGCGATTATGGCCTGTTTTATACAATCAAACACTTGAGCACAGGACTCATCCCATACAAAAGGAGAACCTTTCTTCAACAGATGTCTTAAAGGTACAGTGTGACTGGCAAAATTCTTCACAAACTTGGCCATGTTTTCCACTAAACCCATAAATGACTTCAGTTCATCTTTAGACACGGGTGGCGGTGCCTCTTTTGCGGCCACAAAAAAGTCAAGTTTGGGTTTTAGTACCTTCCTTGGAGATATGATGACCAAGATAGTCAACTGAGTCCACACCAATCTTGCATTTTTCCAGTTTGATAGTTAGACCAGCATCTCTAAGAGTCACTAGAACATTCCTCAGGGTATTGTCATGGTAAGATTCTCCATCTTATCTTATCTTATCTAGGAGTTTATAAAGCGCACAGCTACCCCTAATGGGGGTGTCCCGGCGCTGATGAAGACGGTAGAAGAGAAGTGTAGAGAGAGAACTAGAGTTGGTGAACAACCAGGTTTTCAAGGCATGTCGAAAGATAGGTTCTGACTCTGAGGCGCGGAGGGAGAGTGGCAAGGCGTTCCAGATTTTGGAGGTAATAACTGCAAAGGCTCTGCCTCCCGTTCTAGGCCTCTAAAAACGGGGGGTAGCAAGGAGACGAAGATGGTTGGATCTGAGGGTCCAGTTGTGATGATAATGCTTGAGTCTAGCTCTCAGGTATGCGGGGCCATGTCCCCGAAAAGCTCTGAATGCCATAGTGAGAGCCTTGAATTCAATGGTTTAATCACCGGGAATCAGTGGCGCTTCCTCAGATGGGGGGTGATCGAGTGGCGGAAAGGGATTTTACATATCACTCTAGTCGCAGAGTTTTGTACAATCTGTAGACACCTAATCAAGTAGGCTGGTGCCTCCAGGTAAAGACTGTTGGCGTAATCCAGATGGGATGTGATTAGAGCATGAATTACCGTCCGACGGGACTCCAGGGGAAGAAAGTGGAGGAATTTACGCAACATGCGGAGCTTCCCAAAGCAAGAGGAGGACACCTGTCTAATTTGATTTTTGCAGGACAGTTCATTGTCAAACCGGAAACCGAGGTTCCTCACCGAGTCAACAGGCTTGGGAGGAGGATTCATCTCAGGTGGCCACCACAGCCTCGGGGGAGGCGGAATTTTTTGATTGAAAAAGAGTACCTTGGTTTTGTCCGAATTAAGCTTAAGAGTGTTGAGTGACATCCACGCCGAGATGTTACTCAGGCAGTGTCTAAAGTTAGAGAATGCCTCTTGGGAATGTTCTTCAAAAGAAAACACCAGTTGGGTGTCGTCAGCGTAGAAGATCACCCTCACCCTGCAGGATTCGACCAGCACCGCAAGGGGTGATAGGTAGACATTACAAAGGAGAGGACTCAAGGCAGAGCCTTGGGGGACCCCGCAGAGCAGGGGTTTCTCGTCGGAGACGAAAGGACGGAGAAAAACGTGTTGAGTCCGGTTTCCCAAATAAGACCGGATCCAGGACAGGGGCGTGCCTTGGATACCCAAATTGCTTAATCTGTCCAGGAGGATAGAATGGGAGACCGTGTCAAACGCCACAGACAGATCGAGAAACACTAGCATGGCTGCTTTGCCCGAATCGACGCTCCTACGGATGCTCTCGGAGACTTCGAGAAGGGCGGTCTCAGTACTGTAGCCGGATCTGAACCCGGACTGAGAGTCATGAAAATGGTTTCGGGATTCCAAGTGGGTGGAAAGTTTTTCCTGAACTACTTTTTCAAGAACTTTTGCCAGTGCCGGTAAAAGGGAAATAGGTCTATAATTTTTAAAAATGGTAGGGTCGGCATCAGGTTTTTTGAGGATCGGCACTAGAAGAGCCTGCTTCCACACAGCGGGGAAGGTGCCGGAGCACAGTGAGGCGTTCCAGATCTGGTTCGGTGGGGTGTTGATTAGGGGTGCCAGGAGTTTGAAGAATTGAGCCGGGCAAGGGTCGTTGGGGGAACCGGATTTGCACATTAAAGGTTTTTGAAGTGTGGCATCGGGAGAGATAGGTCGGAAAGTGGTCAAAGTGTCATTACTGACCAACCCAGCAGTAGGCTCTGGATTATGTTGTGGGGGGGCAAAGGTAGAATAGATATCATGAATTTTATCCTGAAAGAAATCGGATATCCCTTTGCACAAGGTCAAGGTAGGGGGGACTACACTAGTGGTGATGGCAGGCTTGGTAAAATATTGTACAATTTTAAAGAGGGTTTTAGCCGAGTTACCTGCAGAGTGTATTTTGTTGATAAAATGATCTCTCATAGTAGTGCGTTTAAGTTTATGGAAAATTTTTAGGGCAGCTTTATATACTGACTTAGCTGTGAGATCGTAGAATAATCTCCAGATACGCACCAATTTTTTGCAGTGGCTTTTCTCGACACAGAGTTCAGGGGAGAACCAAGGGGCTGATGGTTTTTGTCTTGACGAGTTGGTGGGTTTGAGGGCGGCAACATTGTCTAGGGCAGAAGTTAGCCAACTATTAAAGTTTAATGAGTCTAAGTCCGGGTCCCCTAACAATTGAAGGTCAGTAGAGGTAAGTGCAGGAGTCACGCTATTGCTCGTGACGTTGCACCATTTCCTTCTTATTTCAGAGTTATGAGGGGGTCTGGGAATCCGAGAAGGCAGTGCCAGGCTGAAAGGAATTAAAAAATGATCGGATCAGGTAAGCGGAAGGGGGGGTTATTTTCAGATTGGGGTTGTTTGTAAAGATCAGGTCTAGCGTGTGACCAGCAGAATGCGTGGGGCCTTTAACCAGCTGAGTCAGATTGAGGCCTTCAAGGTTGTCGATAAGTTGACGGGCTTTAGTGCAATTAACATCGTCCGTATGTACATTAAAATCTCCTAAAATCGTAAAATTAGCATGTTTGAGCGAGAGGTCAGCCGCTGCATTATAGAGTTCTAGCAAATGAATGGCAGGGGAGTTAGGGGGTCTGTAGAGCAGGATCCCGGCCATAACGACATTAGGGGCCATCGTAATACAAAAGTACATGGCTTCTAGGGGCCCCAAATTTATGAGTTTCCTGTGAGATATTTCCATAAATCAATAAGTCATCCTGGAAATAAAGTACATTGTTAGTGTCCTTCAATAACTGGTGCATCACCCTCTGGAATACCGCTGCCGCAGAGGCTAGGCCAAATGGCATCCTGCGGAACCTGAAAGCACCAAATGGATTAATGAATGAGGTTAGGGATTTAGACTCTGGATGAAGACCAATTTGATGATACGCCGATGAGAGGTCTATCATGTTGAAGACACACACTTTTCCAAAAATGCTGATCATATCATTTATCCTAGTTAAAGGGAAACTGTCAACCCAGATGTTGTGGTTTAAGTCTCTCAAATCAATACACAGGCGAATCCCTCTACCTCCACTGTTTTGAGCTACAACAATGGGGGACAACCAGAGAGAACTCTCTATAGTTTCAATTACCTCCTGTTCAATCAATCTGTCCAACTCCAATTTTGAAGGTTCCCTCATCAAGACAGGAAGACTGGTGTAGCATTATCCTTTAATACTCTGTTAGAATTTAAATGTATTAGTACCATATTACTCGTATTTTATTCGATACTATGTTAGCATTTATGTAGCTAATTCATTATATATTCTCGCTGTATGCATACATAATCAGAAAGTGCAGATGCTATGTTAGTTAGGTTGACATCTGTGCCACCATTTTAGCTCTCGAAGACGCCATTTTGTATTATAACCCCTTCCATGCTCATGACGAGCTCAGCTCGTCATGCTGCGCAGTGCTCGTGTGCGCATGACGAGCTGAGCTCGTCATGAACCCGTCCGCTTAATGAAACGCCTCGCACAGGGCGAAAATCGGCCGCGCATGGAAGCGGTTAATCGAAACTGTTACTTGATCATTTATGAGAAATAGTCCTTGGTAAGTTTTGTTTCTTCAATGTTGAATCTTGCTAATTAACGCATGCCTTTTCTGTTACATAGAGGCCTTCTCCCACCGGCCTAGTAGGGAGGATAAACCAGACGACCTTGGGCAGTAGATAGCTTGTGCCAGGCTGCGGAATTGAAACTTCTGCTCTGTACCCCCATTGTATTATGACAGCTACCAGTATTTTTCCATAGTAGGCGGGTCTTTGTGGGCTCCGCAACCTACATAATGTAACTTTATGTTTGTTAGACTCAGTCCCTCATCAGCCATCATAGGAGGCTGGTCAGATTGGACTCCACTGCAGTGTACTTTGTGAATAAACTAGTTTGCTTGTGTTCTCTACTGCGTCACCAACTCTTCATTGAATGGAAGGCTAGAGGAGGTCGAGAGTGACCCGAGTGGCCCTAATCGAGTCACTTCCTTCAGTTGGTGCCCGAACAGGGACTCCACCAGGTGGCACATCCCGCCCGTAGTCGGGTTGTGGGGTCGGGGTTGTGTCCGGTCGGATGGGCAGATCGGGGATCCTGATATGATAGAGCTTGGTTCTCGCGGCTGCCCCGTCTTTCTGATCGGGCGGCTCCTCATCTAGTGGTCATCTTGGCTGGGATCCTGAAAAGGCGAAACCCTTGGATCTGACCGTTTGGTCCGAAGAGTCTGCAGTGGAGAATAATCTTGTTTGACCTGTGTGCACCAGGTGAGTTCATTGTGATTTCTGGTAAGAGCGGCGCCATCTTGATTAACTTGGTGCGTCTGTGGACCCTTGTGATACGGAGCATTTGTGAACGTTCTGCTAGGCCACTTGTTGAATTTGGCTTATTCTTGAAAAGGCCTGGAGCTAGAGGCTATCTTGTCTTGGTGCAGTCTGAGGACTGACTTGTCTTGGTGCAGTTTACGGACTGTTTTTGAGAGCTCTTTGTTTGTGTGTGTTTTTATTGCATGTGTGTGTGTTGATTGAGTGGCTAGTGAATGTGTCTGATGCTAAGATGTCTTGTTGGAGTAAAATGTGGTGCTTGGGGTGTTGCTGTTGCTCTGTTGAGCATTGACTGGAGGAAAGGCAGCCTGCGCCTCCAGAAGGCACTCCGAGTTTTGAGATGTATGTGAAGCACGGTATTGGCCCTATTATGTTTCGTACATTATGGCACAAATATACGAGGGACAATGCTGAGCTTCAGTGGCCACTGGATGGTACTTTTGATGAACAAAAATTTAATTATTTGCAGGCCAAATTATTCGCTAGAAGCAGTAGGCAGTCGATGTTTGACACTTTGCAGGTATGGCAGAAGGAAGGTAAGTAGAGGCGTATACGAGCCGAGAAGGAGTCTAGGAAGAAGGCAATGCAAACAGTGGTTCAGAAAGCGGTAGCTTATGATAAGGAACAAACAGAAAAGGGTATTGAGTGTGCAGATAGGAAGTTTCGATTACAATGTGATAAGTCTTATGTGGTTCGAGAGGATGAGGATCCTTTTGTGGAGGATCTGCTGGAAACTCATCCCCCACCTCCCTATGCCCGCAGAGAATATATCCTGTTGTTCCGTCGTCTCAGTCCTCCGTTATTCTTTTACCTTCCTCCAGTCTTTCTGAAGACTCAATGGCTTCGGCTCCAGCCCTATCTGTCTCCTCTCCGGTTTTGCAACCTGCGAGTGTGGTGACTGTGGGCACCCCTGTAGTGTCTGCTGTTTCTGTTCATGTTTCTCCTCCTTCTCTTACACCTACCACACAGTTATTATTGACACTGTCACCTGCGTCTGTATCCCTTGTGTCTTCCCCAGATGTTTCATCTGTAGTGTTGTCTAGTGTTGGGACACCGGCGCGAGGGTCATATGGAGGGAATTGGGCGGCAGCACGGGAGCGAATGGAGCGGGTATTGATTCGATCTGATGTAGGTGAAGAGGAGAAAAGGATGGTTGAAAATCAGGCAGCACAATGGGCTCGGAGTCCGATTTATAGTGTGGAGGATATAATGGAGTGTGATGAAAGATTTTGATACGTTTGTACAACAGCATGCCCTTCAGCATATGTCGGCTACATTGATTAGTTTGTGGGAACAGTGTATTGAAGGCACAGCTCCTCAAATTATTTATGATATTCGAGATCATGTATATTCAGCTGGTATGGCCCCTGCAGAAGTTCTTGGTAATGTTGGGACGCTACTCGGTTATCGAGAACGATTACATCACCTTACTCCGACTAGTGTGTTCCAATTTACGATGAGGGAGGTGCATCCTATTTTTCATCCTGAGATCCCAGAGCAGCGTAACCAGAGGGGAGATGTGGTTCAACAGCGGGTGGCGGCTCATTTTCAAGAGCAGTGGGTTTATACCCCGTGGAAGAGAAGTGAGGTGTTAGCTCTTAAGATTCAGTTACCAGATCCTAGGAAAAACCCTACGGCGTATTATAAAGAGTTAACAGAGGCCGCCTCCTCGTCAGTTATGACATTAGCAGATAGTGAGATGTTTTTTGGGCTGTTGGTGCCGGTGGATATATGGAGGAAGGTGCATACTCAGGATCACAGGGTGGAATTGGGTGGCTCTTGGGATGAGACTAAGGCATGGGATAAGGAGCGAAAGCCCGGTGAAAAACCCAGGGCTGAGATTCTGGCTTTGCCAAGTCGTATTATTACTTATATGCATTCTCTTATCCCACCTAGACGAGTAGATTGGGACAAGCTGACGGCGTGTCGTCAAAAGAAAGAGGAAAGTGTGTCTGATTTTTTTTACTCGGTTTGAAGGGGTGTTCTTGGATTTCAGTGGACAGGATTTGTCAGTTGAAGGTGGTGTTCGTTTGTTTGTTAATAGGTTTGTCACAAATTTGCTTCCGGAGATTGCAGCTCGGTTACAGGCTTCAGAGAGCACTTGGACTACCTCTTACCCTTCAGTGATATTGAGTATGGCACAGTACTATGAGTATCGAGAAAATGAGGAAAAAGACAAGGTGGAAAAGAAGAGTAAGGATTTGAAAACAAGGGTGTTGCTACAGCAGGTTGCAAAGGATCTGGGAGGGGAAGGGGCACTGGTCTGGCTCAAAGGTCACGGGGTGCTGGTAGAGGTGGTGCACCCCTAGGGCCGAATCAGTGTGCGTATTGTAAAAAGGAGGGACATTGGCGAAGCGAGTGTCCAGATTTGTTACAGAAAATTGCAGTACCTAGAGGGCGGGGTTCGAGTGGAAGGGGCCGTTATGAGGTTGGTCGGGATGAGGCTCAAGCAGATGCATCCTCGGGGGGTCGTTCTGATCAGAACTATTTTGATGACCCCCGGGGAAGGCAGTACTATCATGATGATTATGATATGGGTGACGCTGCAGGGATGTCCTATGGTTAGGACAGCCAGGGACAGGGAAAGGGACCAGTCCAAATTTCTGTGGATCAGCGTGGTCCTTATGTTACAGCAGATTTGTATGGTTCGGCACAGAAATGTTTGGTGGATACAGGTGCAATGAATAGCTCTGTTTCTCATTCGCTGGTCCCCGGGGCAGCCCTGTCTGGCCTTAATAATGTTTTGGTAGGTTTTTCAGGCGTACAGGTTGTGACTGGTTATGAATTTACTTTATTTTAACCCTGGGCGGAGTTCGCAGAGTTTCGCTACGCGGAACACTGCGAAGTGCAAAAAAAAACTCCGCCGCACTACGCGGAGCTCCGCAAGCGGCGGAGTATGATAGAAAATGCCGTTCGCGGCGATTGCACAGTGCCGGATGCTTGTCCGTACTGTGCAATCATTGCGAACGGCACCATGCACAGCGCAAGGGTTCCTTGCTTTCCTTTTCTGCCGCTCGAGTAGATCTTTACTCGAGCGGCAGCTTTCTCAACGCGAACGGGCTGTTTCTCAACGCGAGCGGTCGCGAGCATACGCGACCACTCGCAATGAGAAACCTGAACCCCCGCGTTGAGAAATCTCGCCGGGAGGTTGACTTTCCACACTCGCACTCGCTAACTTGATGTTGGCAATCGCAAACGAGGAAAAATCTTGCCGGGAGGTTGATTTTCCTCGCTCGCGGTCGCCAACTTGATGTTGACGAACACGAGCGAGGCAAAAAACTCCGCTCCACGGGGTGGAGTTTTTTGGAACTCCGTGATCTCCGTGTAACGTGGAGTGCGTAAAACTCCGCAAACTCCGCGAGCGGAGCGGAGTTCACCACCCAGGGTTACTTTATTTGCACCTCATATTACTATCAAAAGATGTGCCATTCTGAACCCAGCCACGTTACTACCCCTCCCTTCTGAAGATGAGGACCTAGATGTCCATGATTGTTTGTTCCGTACAGAAAAAGAGACGAAGGGACAGGTAGACTTGACTGATGTTCCCTTATCTGACCCACAAGGGGAACTATATTTTGATGGTTCTTTTTTTAAATTGTCAGATGGCACTACTACAGCGGCGTACACTATTACCATGCTGCGCACTGTAGTTGAGACATTACGTATTCCTTACCAATCAGCTCAAGCTGCGGAGTTGATAGCTCTTTTGCAAGCATGTGAATTGAGTGAAGGACTGACTGTCAATATCTACACTGACAGCCAGTATGCCTTCAGGGTGGCCCATATTTTGGATGCCCCTGGGCAGAGAGAGGATTCTTGACTTCACATGGTACTAAGATTCAGAACGGTCTGCTGATAGAAAGACTTTTGACAGCTTTGACCCTTCCCAAACGATTGGCAATAGTGAAGTGTAGTGCCCATAAAGCAATCACTGATGATGTAGGGAAAGGAAATGCCTTTGTAGATCAGACAGCAAAAGAGACAGCCAGGTCAAAAATGACGAAAATGTTTGTGGCAGGACCTGCTAGATGGGTACCAGATGTTACCATGTTTGAAAATTCACTAGAAAGTGTCAGGGAAATACAGAGTGAGGCAACAGTTGAGGAGTTGGCAGTGTGGCAGGAGAGTACAGGGTGTTTAGATGAAGAAGGGTGCTGGACTGATTAAACCGAGAAGCAGAGATGGATGTTACCTGATGCATATGTAATTCCCGTAGTTACAATGGCACATGATCTGGCTCATATTAGCATGAAGGGAATCTGTAGGCTATTGGATCCTGTGTGGCAAAATGGCAACATCCCAAAGGTTGCTGCTCATCTCGTGAAACATTGTATGATTTGTATGAAGCACAATCCTGGAAAGGGTACCCCTACACCTCCTGGTAATTTTGCGCCACCTTCTCTCCCTTTTGAGGTACTCCAGATGGACTATATTGAGATGCAGCGAGTTAATAATTTGAAATATGTCCTAGTGGTTGTTTGTGCATTTAGTAAATGGATTGAGGCCTACCCAACGAAAGAAAATACAGCCATGGCAACGGCGAAGGATCTTATTAAAGAGTTTTTCCCACGCTACAGCTTGCCCCGTTTGATTTGGAGTGACAACGGAAGTCACTTTAATGCAAAAGTGATCCAATTGGTGTGCGATGATCTGCACATCAAGCAAAGATTTCATGCAACAAATCATCCCCAGTCAGCAGGTTTGGTTGAGAAGTACAATGGTACTCTCAAGCTAAAATTGGCTAAGATTAAGGAAAGTATTGGGTTGCAATGGCCAAATGCATTACCCCTTGCTCTATTGTCCACCAGAATGACAGCCCATTCTAGAACAGGATTATTGCCATATGAGGTGGTCTTTGGCCGTCCCGCAAATGTGTGGGGCGTCACTTGACTGAAAAAGTTTTCTGAAATTGATTATCCTTTGTTAGTCGATTATTTATATGATCTTACTAAAAGTTTACGTTCTATTCATCAACAGATACATGAAGCTTTGCCTCCAGCACCAGAGGGGCCTGGGCATACCATACAGCCTGGAGACTACATCCTCATTAAGAATTTCCAGAGACGAGACAGCTTGGAACCCAGATGGAAAGGACCATATTTGGTCCTTATCATGACAAGGACGGCAGTGAGAGTGGACGGTCGGAAGCATTGGGTCCATACCTCTCATTGCTGACGAGTGCCGCTTCCCCTCCCCTATGATGGATGGGTTCGCGAGGGGATAGGGGACCACGAGACGGAGAAGGTTCCACGTTTTGTTCCCTTTTCTGACGCCCAGCTGACTTGGGCGCAGACGGAGGAAGAGAGTGAGGCGATTCTGAACGAGACAGTTCCCCCAGAAATAAAGGCTGCCCAGGCTTCTTCTTCACCCGATCCACAGGAGCCTGAGCCTCGCTCTCCGACACCCCCTGAATTTCAGATTCTTCTACAAGATGAGACACTGCCTGGAGTAGCAAGGTATGATTTGCGTCCTCGACTGAAGGGTAGTGCACCAAAAGAGAAGTAAGTGTAGCAGGGATGGACTTCTTGGATAAGATTAGTAAAACGCCTTTTGTTTCTCCTTTTCCCTGTTAGACTAGGGATCAGAAAATTGGTGCACTGCCTGTGACGCAGGACAGGATAAGTTGAGGGTATTTTCCAAGGAGGGAGAGTGCCCTATCTTGAGGACAGTGAACATTTGCTGATGAGCTGCAACAGTGTGGCTCCACCGTACAGTGCTCAATAGCACCATCGAGGATTGAACAATAGAAGCCTGCCAGGGAGGCTTGTAACAGACCCTGAATTTTTTTCTCAACGTTTTATATATTTTTTTCTTTTTTTTGTGTCTTTTCCATCATTGGTTCCATTACGTGACGTCTCTTTCTCTGGTGATTCTATGTGTAAAAATCCATAGTAAAAATGTATCTATTTGGCCGTCCTATTGTAGAAGATGAGCAGCCTTTTGTTGCCCGCGACCGGGGCAGCTTGGTTTTGATTGGTTGCTCAGAAAGAAGGTGTTCTGTGTTATTTTCATATTACTGTTCTTATTGGTGGGAGGGGGAATGTTCTGGGTTCTGGAGTGTTCTGGTGACACACCATCGTGTGCTTTATATCGGATTGTCTCTTCAGATCGTAGCAAAAGAGATATATGAAGTAATGTTTTCTTGGATACTCACAGGAAGTTTTTCGGAGATAACACAGCTTGTTATCCCACTGATTCTGTTACAGGTTTATGGTAGGGGTGGGCGGAATTTGCGTAGTCGCGCTACGCAAAGCTCCGCGAAACGGTAAAAAATCTCCGCGAGCACGCAAAAGTTCCGCGAACACGCGGAATTGCTTGTTCCGCCCGTTCGCGATGCTTTTTTCCTGTTCGCGAACGCTGTTTGCGTGCTCGGGGAGAAATATCTCGTGAACACGCATTTTGAAAGCGCGAACAAGCAAAAAATTCCGCGAAGCAGCGGATCGCGGAATTTTGGGCAATTTCGCGTTCTCCACGGAACGTGAAATTACCCAAATTCCACAAATTCCGCGAGCGGAACGGAATTTACCGCCCAGGCCTAGTTTATGGACTGCTTACCCATTATCATTGGTGAATTATACATATGTTCGTCCTCCCCATTTTGTAGTGGCAAGGGGTGAATTTGGTATGAGATATCCTGGCCCTTGTTTGTATTACAGAAAATCCAGAGGGACAGGGTACCCAGGTTGCATGCCTGAAATGTATTGCGATAATTTGTATATTGATAAAAGAAATATTACTCTGACAGGTTGGCATTATCAAGATCTGACAGTCACTCAAGAGACAGGTATTTATCCTGCGTGTTGCCCAATAATAAATAGTACTGATGCTTATTTGTACCTAAATTGCTTCGGATCAATAGTGCATAAAAATATATTGTGTTTAGGAAAGAAGGATGACCCTAGTATGGAGGGTATGAATACTAGATATGTTCCATTGGATTATCAAGGTACGCTTTATGCACACCCAGGTTTTTATTTTTTGTCAAACGGCACCTATTCTAATATGCACAATGGCACAGAGGATGTGGCCATGGGAATGGTGTTACCTCTTGGAGTACCTTGCAAGTATAGTAAACCACATACAAGATGGGTGAAAAGAACGCTGACCAAGGAATTTTGTGAGGGAGTTAGCGATTTGGAAGTCAACAATTACAGTAATGGTATCACTTTTGGATATATACTTTCCTCTATTATCACATTTGGTGGCACTGCCATGGCCAGGGGTGAACGAGCTAGAGAGTATTTTGGGTGCAAACTGCAGATTCTGTCCAATTCTACAGTGGCAGCTTTACATGATATTACCACCCAGTTAGAAAGTATGCGCATATACTCTGAGCAAACGAGATATGAGGTCGATTTTAAATTAGCCAAGAGCAGTGGTGCATGCACAATAATAGGAGAGCAGTTTGTGGTCGGTATCACGAATATGGAGAGAAATATCACTCAACATATTTTAGACATTTTGGAAAATGTTCGAGGAATGGAGAGCGGTAACTGGAGCTGGTCATTATTTGGTGGTTGGGGTTGGATTCTAGAAAAGGTGGTATATTTCATTGTCCTTTTAATCTGTTGCTGTGTTTTGATTCAGTGTCTTCCTTTATGCTGCTCATACTGTGCTACTTATCTTTCTCCCAAAAGGATTTCAGTTCAGGACACTAATGCAAAGATAATGCTTCAAAAGGAGCTTGATACTATTATGCAAATAGATGAGGGTGTTTTTGGTTCAACTACTTCTCTTGCAGGTTCTGCTCCTGATGTTCCTTGTATTGATAATGTTTAGTGTTATTTCCTTCCATATGTTTAGTTATGCATATATACGTATATACATCCGCACTTGACATGTTATTACCTGTCTTTCTATATTTTCTCTACTTTTAGAATTGTAAAGACCTTTACCTGATAGCACGAATAAAGGTGTCCGTATTAGCTTATAAATGCTAAAAGGAGGGTCTGTTAGAATTGAAATGTATTAGTACCATATTACTCGTATTTTATTTGATACTATGTTAGCATTTATGTAGCTAATTCATTATATATTCTCGCTGTATGCATACGTAATCAGAAAGTGCAGATGTTATGTTAGTTAGGTTGACATCTGTGCCACCATTTTAGCTCTCGAAGACGCCATTTTGTATTGTAATTGAAACTGTTACTTGATCATTTACGAGAAATGGTCCTTGGTAAGTTTCGTTTCTTCAATGTCGAATCTTGCTCATTAACGCATGCCTTTTCTGTTACATAGAGGCCTTCTCCCACCTGTCTAGTAGTGAGGATAAACCAGACGACCTTGGGCAGTAGATAGCTTGTGCCAGGCTGCGGAATTGAAACTTGTGCTCTGTACCCCCATTGTATTACGAAAGCTACCAGTATTTTCCCATAGTAGGCAGGTCTTTGTGGGCTCCGCAACCTACATAATGTAACTTTATGTTTAATAGAGTCAGTCCCTCGTTAGCCATCATAGGAGGCTGGTCAGATTGGACTCCACTGCAGTGTACTTTGTGAATAAACTAGTTTGCTTGTGTTCTCTACTGCGTCACCGACTCTTCATTGAATGGAAGGCTAGAGGAGGTCGAGAGTGACCCGGGTGGCCCTAATCGGGTCACTTCCTTCACTATCTTATGTTGGAAATGTCTTAAGTGACCCAATTTCTCAGTGAACACCTCTGGAAATTCCTTAATTATACTATCATTACGACGTTCCAGTTCAATAGCCATAACAGGTTCCCTGCCATTGGCGTCCAATTTAATGCCTACATCCATCTGGTGTTTCCAGGCCAGTAAATTGGAACCCCTCTCTGCATCTGAAACCAAACCCTAGGTGGTGTGTTCCTTGAAAGCAATGTGCATATCAAGCATTCCCATAAGGTACAGGATCTTGATTGTACCCCCCCAGGTTTGATGTCAGCACAGTCAAGAGTGAAGCCCTTATTTCCCCATTTATCAACAAACGTATTTTGATTGATAATGGTATAGGGTGAAGATGAGTCAGCAAACACATTTACCCCTACCCCATCCAAAAATATTTCACAATTAGGATAGTCATTGCACCCATCTGTTCCTCCTTCCTTGATCTGCATAATAGATTTGTTGCCTTCCGTAATCACTTCCTCAGCTACATGAATTTGTTTGTTAGTTGACTCCACATTCCTACAAGTATGTGCATAATGACCTCTCTTGTTGCACTTTCTACACACAATTGACCTAGCAGGACAAAAAGAACTGTTCGCTAAATGACTATAACTGCCACAGCAGTAGCACTTGCTTTCTTTCCTTGTCCCCCTCTACCACACTCTTGACTTGTGCACTTGACACTTTCTTTAATGTATCCAGTCCCTTACATTTTCTCCTCCCCTGTCTGATTTTTAACTACATGAATTGTTTCAGAAATACTACTCTCCTTAATTTCCTTAATACACTCCGCCGTATGTCCTATGCTCTTTGCTAAATCGATAGCCTCCTTCAAATCGGAATTAGGAGTGAGGAGTTTCTCTTGAATATGAGAATTGTTGGTACATCTTACTAACTGACCCCTAATGAGGGAGTCACATAAGGTACCAAATTAGCAAAGACTAGCAAGACCTCTCAAACAAGCTATGAAACTAGTGATCGTCTCATCCTTGCCCTCAACTCTACAGACAAACGTGTGTCTCTCTAACACAATATTCACTTTTTTCTCAAAGTGTTCTTCTAGTTCTGAAATGTTAATAAATACACATCACTTTGATCGTCATCATCCTCATCACTACCTGAGGAGGGTGTCACCAAGTTTTCATAGTCCCTTCTACCATGTACTCCTAAATTATGAAGTAAAATGTGTTGTTTCCTTAACGTAGAAACTTCTCCCACTCTTTCCATGGTAGTAAAGGCTCCCCCTTCTCATCAAGGGAAGGAGGAGGCTGTGACATATTTGCCGTAGCCATGGTAAAATTGGAAGAGGCTAAGGTTCCTGAACAGTTAATCCAGAACAGAACAATTAAGAATAGTACCAGTATTACCAGAAGAGAAGAAAAACTAAAAATAGGAAGAACAGAATAAGGAAAGAATTACAATCACTTAAAATTGTACAGCACAGACAGGGTTACTGAATCGTTGAAGGCTTAAACCCTCCTTAAGGGCGTAGCTTAAGTAAACACAGAAACAAGAAACCAGGAAGTCCTATTGCCTCCAACCGGAATGAGGAAGTAGGAAAACAAAATCACAGTGTCCTCTACCAGCCAGTACGCTGATCCACTCATCCTCCTCTCTAGCTGGTGTGCAGACTTTGCTGTAGTCCTCGCTTGCTGCCATGGACACAGCAAGATTCCGCTCCACAGAGATGCAGAAGCAGGGAGTGTGCTTCACTTGCTTCACTCCCCACACTTCAGGCAGCAGGCATCGGGAGCAGACAGTTGCAGACGCAGGTAGGATCTCACTCCCAGAGACGCAGAGGCACGGGGCGTGCAGCACCTGCTTCATTCTCCCCCCGCTTCACCAGCGGCACAAGAGCAGACCAGGAGGATTGTGGCACTCCCCGTAACACCTCAGAGTTGGCTCTGCTCCAGAGTGACAGCAAGTGTGGCGTAGACTTCACTCCACACTCTTTACTCTGCAATCAAAGAGGGCAGAGCGAAAAGCCTCACGGTGCCGACTGGGGAGCATGAAGCGCTCCCTGTATTCTGCCATCACACCAACTGCTCTCGGCAGAAGCGCAAGGAAGTAGACTACACAGTCAGATGATGAACTAATACAATCCACGTGGCTCTCACAACAGACTTGAACAAAGTTCTTAAGGTTTGAGTAATACCGGGGTGCAAAAGCCATGCAGTCGACCAATAGATAGAACCACAAAACAAGCTAAACTTCAACCTATAACTGCGATACCTCAGCCTTTCACTGCGATACCTGACAGGGATGAGGTTGTTCAGCTGCCACCTGCACAGTCCGGTCCATTTCTCCAATCGTCACCAGTGTTAAATAATTCAAGGAGGCGGAAATCCAGAGCGATTCTTTATTCTTCTTTTCAGGCACAACCTCAGATCGCAGTGATAGTTATAATGTCAGCTCACAGAACAGGGACAAAAGAAGGTTCCAAAGGCAGGGAGGTGGGAAGGGTAAAACCGAAGAACAGAGGAATAAATAAAGGGCAAAAGATCAGGGGGTACAATAGAAAGGTAAAACTAGAATACAGATTACAACAGTGGGGCTCAGCGAGGAACCCTGGGGCACTCCACAGCTGATCTCTGTAGAGATAGAGAAACGGGGGTAATCTGACTCGCTGTGTCCAGCTGGTGAGGAAGGATTGGATCCAGTACAGTGCCTTGTCGCAGTGTTGAAAGCGGTCGAGAGGTCCAGTAGGATGATGGCTTAAGTCTTGCCTCGGTCAAGGAGAGAGCGGATGGCATCGGTGGTGGCGAGCAGTTCAGTCTCCATGCTGTGATTGCTTCAGAAGCTGGATTGAGTCCAGGACGTGGTTTACTTCGATGAAGTCGGAGAGTTGGGCAGCGATGGCCTTCTCAGTTACTTTGGCTGGGAAGGGGAGGAAGGAGATGGGTCTGAAGTTCTTGAAGTCTTTCGGGTCTGAGGACAGCTTCTTCAGTAGGGGGTCAATTTTGGTGTGTTTCAGGTCATGGAAAAGGTGGCGGGTTTGATGGAGCAGTTGATGGTGCAGCAAAGCTGGGGGGCAATGGTGGCGACTGATCAGTGGAAGATGTGGTACGGGCAAGGATCCAACGGGGCTCACAAGTGGTTGCTCGTCATGGTCTTGAGCGTGTCCTCTTTTGTCAGTGGGGTCCAGCTGAGCATGGTCTGTTGGGGTACGGCATGTTTGCATGCGGAGGTGGTGGGCATAGTGGCAGGGTCTAATGCATCGAAGCTGTCGTAGATCTGCCTGATCTTGTGGTGGAAGAAGGTGCCAAGTTTTTTGCAGGGGTCTTGGGAGGGTGGGACATATGTGGTCTTGCTGTTGGGCCTGGCAAACTCCTTGATGATGGCAAAGAGTTCTATGCTGTTGTGTGCGTTGGCATTGATTCTGTCTTGGAAGGCCTTTTTCTTTGTGGTTTTGAGTAGAAGGTGGTATGCATTGACGGCGGATTTGCAGGTTGTGTTGGTTTCCGGGGTTTTGTTGTTCCTCCCTCTCTTCTCAAGCCGTCAGCAGGTACATCTGGACTTGTGGAAGTCAGGAGTGAACCAGCTGACTTTCTTGGTGTGTTGTTTGTCTGGTCTCTTCCTGAGGGGTGCCAGAGTGTCGGCGCAGTCGGAGATGCATCGTTGGAGGTTGTGTGGTGCGGTGTTGGCATCAGTTGTCGTTGGCGGAGTGGTTGTGCTGAGGGAGTCAATGGAAGTTCTCCGGTGGCCTTGCCCCAGCTGTGACAGGGGGCTGCTGAGGGCAGTGGTGTGCGGTTGGTGTGGCGAAGGCGAGATGCACGCAGTAGTTGTCAGTCCAGGAGAATTAGGTGCTGTGGCTGTAGCTGATGTTCCTGCTGACAGAGAAAACGGGGTTGAGCATATGTCTGGCTGTGTGGGTCAGTGTGGTGACCCGCTGCTTGAGGCTGATGAGTTTCTCCAGTAGGAAGGCGGTGTTCTGGTCACTGGGGTTGTCTATGTGGAAGTTGAGGTCCCCGAGTATGATGTAGTCGGTGGAAGCAAGAGCTTGGAGTGGATATATAACAGAACATATGGTTTACCCTCATTATGGTATACCATATTGAGGGTAAACGAACATGCAGATATCTTCCCTTACCATATGTTCTGTTATATATCCACTCTCTGAAATAGAGTCCTGTTTATAACTATTTGTCTATTTGTGGACTCCATTCATGTACGTTTATCTGCTCCCCTGTTTTTGTCAATGGATCTATGTATAGACCAAACTAAGAATTAGAAAAAGTACGCATTATTGATATTTTAAAGTTCTTTCTTTTTGGACTTGGTGTCTTTGGGCTTTAAAAACAGATACACTGTCTGACTATAATGCTCAGTATTATGTCTCTCTTTTCGCATGACCACAACTTGCCACAATCTATCAATTTTTGCTGTATAAGGATTCTTACTGTTTCTTGATAACTCTCTCTATCATTTCTCTTTGGTTAATGGTAAAATCACTACACATTCCTTTTATCTTTGACTTCTAGCTGAATCGTTGCTCAGCTCCATCTACTATTGCTGTTCTGACTTTAATGCAGTGAAGGTACATGATTGATCCTTTTTAAAGCCTTCTAATGAACCTCAGTGTATTTTATTTTATTCTTGCATTTTAATTACATCTCTAGGATAATTGTGGCTTTCCTGATGAAGGCGCAGGGTGCGCCGAAACGCGCGTAGAAGACCCATCACACAGCCACCTCTTTATCATTATTGTGTTATATGTTTATTGTTACTTGTTATGATCACATTTATATCATTGTTGTGTGTTTATTGGATTATTTGAATGATCCTTTGTTATGTACGATTTTTGTCTCTTTTGTCATTTATGTGTATATGTATACAAGAATGTTTCAACTTATATTTTCAAATGAATCATGTTTTGACTTACTTTTTTATCATATTTGAATTAAAGAAATGAATTAAAAAAAAAATTTACTCTGTTTTTACTGAGGTTATTGTTCCAATGTTGCATGTTACTAGCTAACATAGTCTGTTGATTTTCACAGACCACTCATTGCCTAGGGGTTGTTTCTTTAAAACAGGAATTAATCATCTGCCAGAATAAAACACAATTATTAGTAGCCGCAGCTTCTTTAACGTTGACCAGGCCTCCTCTTGTAGCACTTTTTTCCTAGCAGACAATGGGGCATATTACCAAGGATGTGCGATAATTATCTCAAAGAGCACTTAGCGCTGTTTTTTTTATTGCCGGCTATCGCTGGATTACATCATGGAGATAACGCGTTATTAACAACGCTTATCTCCAAGGCGATAGAAAATCCAGCGATAGCGGCAAAACCCAGCAATAGTGCGCGAAATTCAGCGATAAATTCCACGAGCTAATGGAAAGCTTGCTAATAGGCAGGTGAGGACTTAACCTTACAATCCACCTCCCATTGACTAGAATGGTTAAGTCAAGTTTTAAAGAGGTGTTAGATTCCAGCGATAATCGCGGTTAGCGCGAATTATTTTATCGCTTCGCGGGCATTGCTAATAGGGGGAAGTTGTGTTTGCGACTGTTTTCAGTAGCTTTTAGTTGGGAACGCCTACTTTGCATGTCATTAGCGATAATTATCGCTGACATGCAAAGCGGCAAGAAATCGGCCGCTTTCGCCATAAAGCTGTCGCTAACAGCTGTTAGCGACAGCTTGCTAATAGGGCGATAAAAATATTGCCGCTTTAGCGGCAAAAAGTGCTGCTAAATTGGCGATACTGCCCTTGATAATATGCCCCAATGTCTCCTTGTCCCGCTTCCTAAGGATTGTGACCAGGGATCTGTCTTTTGGGGAGGCACTTAGGTCAAATCAAAGCTTTTTTGGTGCTAAAGAACAAGAATGGTCAAACCAGCCCAGCTGGCCTATCGTACAATGCCTGGCACTTTGTGAAAGATTTGCATTAATGGAGTTTGTCATCTTCCCACAAGCTATTTGAATGTCTCTGTAATTAGCTGTGTCAGATAAACACAACAAGATTCAAGGTCCTGCTTCTTAGTATCTATTATTCTTTTGGTAAACTGACTAGGTTCAATACCAGTCCATTTAAGGCATGGCCCATTTTCCCTTGATACTGCAATGTTACTTTTGATGTTTTGATCAATGTGCTCGCTGATTCAAACCATATGGTGAGAGCCAGCAGACTATGTTCGCTTACAGAGTTAGGTAGTGGCGTCACATTCAGCATCCCTCTTACTGCATGCCCCGGCCAAACTGACACTAGATGGTTGCTAGGTGGCAAGATTTAACAAAGGAGGGCAACCCAAAGCCCCCACACCTGATGTTACCCTATCAAGAGGATTGGAGGCCCTGCAACCACCTGGCTCTCCTTCCAGACTACTAAAGGCAGAGGAATGGTTGCCTAAATGCGTCTCAGGTGGAAGGTGGGTAATTTCCTTGCAGGACAACTATTTGGCCCTATAATCCCCAAGAGCTCACGGATTGGTAACAAAAGTAACTTCACAATGTCAACAAGTCTGCCCTCAATTTTATTTGTAAACTTGGAAGAAAGCGTGTCATCACCACCAAGGCTTGAGAGACCACTAGTGGTGCAGCACTAGCATATACAGGCTTGTTTCAGTTAACTGCAGGACCAGTATATTTTGCACCTGGAAATCTTTTGGGCTTCATAGGTGGCCCTATATCTTGGATGACCCTACATGACAGAATGCTAGTGTCCTACACTATAAACAGGATGGAGGAGTTATGAGGCGATTCATTCGCTGCCATCCCTGTTTCAGTTTATTCTTTAGGATAAGGTGTTTCAGATGGAAAAGGCTCCCCCAAGAGATGTTGTGGTTGCGCGACTGTTACTATAGGATAGAGTGGCCCCATTGTTGGTCCCATTGATGGAAGACCCTCTGCCAAGTTTTGCAATTGGGCTACTGACTCAGGTGTAACAGACACGCATAGTTCAACCAGTTCTATTTGTTTATTGGCAACGACTATTGCACGTTCAATAAAACCATCCAGAGAGGAATTGGACAATATTTTTGGTGTATAAGATATGACCTTACGCTTCCCCATAATGGGAAGAAGTGCAAACTTAGGGTGAAGGCAATCTAACCTTGAGCTCCCACTGAGCTTGCCAGGCTCTCTTCAAGGTCCCACAGGCTTTCCTCACTTCCAGTGCCTCCCAGTACCTCTCAGAACCTACCTCTAGAGCCCCCGCTTCTGGTGCCTACAGTACCTACTAATGCCCCTAATGTTCCCAGCAATCATTTACACAAATCCAAATAAGAATACTGGAGGCAATTGTTGATGAAGCTCCCACTGTAAGTCACACTGTAAGTCACTGTGAGACACTATAAGTCATAAACATCTGATGTTGCTGAGGAATAACGGTGTGAAGATGAATAGGAAACAGCAGGAACCACTCGTACCCTGACTTACCTCCTCCCTTGATGATCGCTGCTTCCACCCACAGTCAAGATTCTGTTAGTTCAATAGAAGCAATATGTTGTAAATTGTTGCCAATGAGTACCAATGAGTACCAAGATCCAAGAAAAGACTCTTGGCAAAAGTCCTACCCCTCTATCACACGTTCTCCTCCAGATCAACTCTACACAAACTCGTGGGCTGCCCAGCCCATAGCAAAAATGGGTCAAAGTTCTGCTCTCTCCTGGCAACCTGGGTAAAAAGAGCAATACTGGCACCAGACCCCACCTGCAAGAAGCAGGGAAGTGGCAGCTATAATAGGGCTGTAACAAAGCAGGAGCGCATAAATATTGGTAGCGAACTGTAATAAAACATCACATCTCGTCCTCTGGCTCTCCACTGCAGAGCATTCGAGCAAAACACTTAAGTACACAGTGGGCGCTGCAGATGCAACTGCAGTGCTGCAGTCTTGAAATGCCACTGACTCAAAAGCGGGAAATATGAGACAAGTAGGAACAGAGAAGCAGATATGAGGACACGAAGATTGCCACAATCAGGACATCTGAAAAAGAAGTTGACGTGGCTCGGGTAAAGGACAATCAGTCAACTTTTGTTCAGCTAGCTGACTCAGCTGTGCTTTTATTGTGGCTGTAATAAAGAGTAAATAAACAAACAAGCACTGCTCTGTTTTTAAAGACAGGCTCAAAGAGATACTTTGAGTTAAAAAAACATTGAAGTATGGTAACCTATTTTCAGTCAGCCTATGCTTGGAAATGGACCTGCTGGGTGAGGTGAGGGTGTTGAACCTGGCCCTCTCTGCAGGGTGACCCCAAACGTTTTGTCTTCTCTCCTTCTGTTTTTGCTGTTTTAATTTTTTTGCTGTTATTTGAACTCTGGACACTTTACACTGCTAACCAGTGCTAAAGTCCAAGTGTTCTCTTCTCTAAAGATGGTAATATTGGCTTATGCCCAATTGGCATATTTAATTTACTGATAAGTCCCTAGTAAAATGATACTCAATGTACCCAGGGCTTGTACATTAAATGCTACTAGTGGGCTGCATCACTGATAGTGTCACTCACTTAAGTAGCCCTTTAAATATGCCTCAGGCATGCTGGGTAGCAGAGCACCTCACTTGGAATCCTAATTTAAAATCCTAACTTATGGTGAAGTTGGGTTTTAAATTACAGTTCTGAAAATGCCGCTTTCAGAAAGTTGGCATTTTTTGCTTTAGCCATTTGGTGCATGCAGCCTGTCTCTGGTCACAGGACTGTGTGTTGTTGGCAGTAGGGCTTTGTGTATTTCTCCTAGACAGCTACACACAATAGAAGATTAGATGTGACTGAATGGGTCCTCACTGGCAGGATGGGAGGGAAGAGCTGGGCCCAGCCTCACTTACACCGGAATAGGCTGTGTCCTGTCTTAAAACAAAGGGCCTAACAACCCTGTATTATCACTTCAGCCAGCTTGGAGCCAGGGGAGGTAGGGAATCCCATGCACTTAAAGAAACTGTCTAAAAGCTTCACCCACCTTCCAGAACCACGGTGCCAGGGTATAAAAAGGGGACCATGGACACCAACTCTTCTGTACACTTCTGGACCTTTGGATACTCTTCCAGGAAGAAGGACTGCTGTGCTGCTGGAATGACTGTCACTCTGCTGGACTGCTTCAGTGAAGGACATGCTGCCCTGTTGTTCTGCACTGCTGCCTGCTGCCCTCTGCTCTCTTGCCTGAGACCTGCATCTCATGAATCCAGAGCCCACTTTGCCTCAAAGGGCTAGTTGGTAGGCCTCCTGATCTGAAGCCTTAGACACATTACAGGCTTCCAACAACCTTGCACCTGCACCAGGATTCTACCATCTGTGAGTATACCCTGCCAAGTGGAGCCACCCCAGTCCTGGAACTTGGAAGTGGGCCTAAGGTGTTTGCAAGCTGTTGTGGATCCAGTGGAACTGACGTATCTCCTCTGCTGCATGGTGCAATTCCAAGCAAAACCGATGCATCATGTCCACTACGTGGTGTGGACCCATCGCAAAGACTCACATCACTCCTATAGTCCTTGGAGCTGAAGTATCACCCCAATTGTGCGTCACACCTTCGAAGCGGGCCCTCGCATCTCCCTTTGACGGCAGCCTTGACGACTACGGACCCCGCATCGCAACCTCCTAGCTCTTCAAAACTGACGCATGGTCCTGACTGTGCGCTGCATCCTCGACACCAGACTTCGCATCGCAAGCCCTCATCAATGGGATCCTTGACAACAGTGCAGTACCTCACACCACAGTCACGCCGCATCTCTGACCGCCGCATCACTTTGGCTGCACAACGCATCTTCGACGTGGATCCTCACAATGCTCCCCAACTCCAATTAAAAAGTACTTTGTTCAGCGGGCCTACTTGGTCCCTGTAGCCGGCCCACACTCCATTGTAGTTGGCCTGTGCTTGTGAGTTTTTCTCGGTCCGGCGCAACCTGATATTCACGGTTGGCACTTTGTGCTTTTTTGAGTTAATTTCCCTAAAATCTGTAAAAAAATACATAACTCCCATATCTACTAATTGGAATTTTGTCGTTTTGGTCTTGCTTTAGTTATTACAAATTATGCTATTTTTCTAAATCTGGTGTTTACTCCTTTTGTGGTGTGTTTTCACTGTTTTACTTTTTGAAGTGTTGCACAAATACTTTACACATTGCCTCTTAGTTAAGCCTGACTGCTCTGTGCCAGGCTTCTTGAGGGTTGAGAACAGGCTAATTTAGGGTTTTGCTTGTGCCTTACTCTGACAAGGATTGTGGTTGCTGCTTGACCAGGACTTACACCCCAGTCAACCAGTAACCCAGTTTCTTACAGAGGGCATCAACATAGAGAGTGACAGTTTGTGGGCACAAAAGGCAAAAGGCAGTGGAGCTGGGGAAAAGAGCAAGACAAGATATGCACTTCCATGAAGTGCTTGAAGGAAAAGAAAGTAGTTGTCTCATGAATGCAACCAAAGCCAGCAGTGTAAAGGTATAAGTCAACCAATGAGAAAACAGTGATACTGAAGTGCTTTTGGGTGAAACAAACATAGGAGTAGAAAGAATAGTCATTTAATCAAGAGAGGGCAACTGAGATAATCTACAGAGGCATCCATTCAGAATTAAGGGACAGACCCAGAGCTCACAGCAAGTATTAAAAACAATAGGTCTGGCCAACAGAAAGCTAAAGCTGCCTGTAACTGACACCTAAAAATGGCAACTACCAACTACCTCAACAATGTTAGTGCTGGAAATTAAAATCTAAACATTTCACTGGAGAGACCGTTTAAATCCCCTCATTTATCCACATGAGACAAGAGGCTGTCACTAAGACTTCAAAACCTAAAAAAAATATTTTGCTAAAAAAAGACTTGCTATTAACACCCATGGAAAGTATTCTTTAAGTGAAGAAATCATTAGTATTTATCCTTATACTAACGATTAATAAAGTCAAACGCTGCAATGTGGCTTCTTGGCAAAATGAAGACTATACAAAACAAATAAATAAATAAAATTAGTTAATTAATAGATTTCTATGCAACAAATGCAACTGAAAAAATATCTAAAGAATGTTTCCATGAGATATATTAGCCCCACCTGTTTTAACTCCTTCAGGGTGCCCTTTTAAACTAAATTTAACCCTCAGGACACCCTAGACTATTTTAAATCTAGGATCCCATGCAATAATCAAAGAGCTTCCTTGGCTACGAAGGTCAAGCCCGTCCTGATACTGTAGGGTGCCTATTTTTAAGCAGAGTTGTGTCACTCTTGCACCATGCCATGGTGGTGCAAGAGCGACGCAAATCCTAAATGAGCTTTATGGAGCCACGTAAGGCCATGTTGTGTGGGCCTGAGTATCTCCATAAGTCTGGAGTAAACAAATGCAGTGTAAATTGCTGCATTGCCTTACTCTGCCCTGGAACGGCATGCCATAGGCGTTGCATGAGTATTCCCATGTAACTCCCATGGTGATTGATGCATTCCAAGATTTACCAGAACTGGTGAGCCTGGGAATGTGCCAAAAAGATACGACTTCCCAGGGGAGGTGTAATGAGGAGAAATATCTTTATTTCTCCTTGCTACTTCCTCTTTCTATATGTGCTGCAGAATATGGCACACATAGAAAGAGGAAAATGTCTCTAAGGATTGTTTTTGTGCAGGAAGGTGCCACTTCCTGTAGAAAAACAATCCGACATGCAACGGAGGGACCATAGCACTATGGTGCAAGGTGCCTGCGTTGGCGCTAGGCTGCCAAAAGTGCGCCAGAACAGGGGGAAAGGCAGAAATGTGACATATTGACTTAAATAGGCACATTCCTGCCCTTTCCCTGTCATGCAGAGCAGCTCAGCAAGGTGACTTGCTGCGCTGCATCACATGTTCGAACATAGGCCCCTACGTATCTGGACGAGGACTCTGTGATGAAGCATGCCACTTGGAATCCCAGAGGGTGAGAGTCCTTTTAATACCATAGGGTGATCCCTTGGGCAGGTATGGAGAAATAGGCTAAGCACAGTGGGGGGTCCCTTCTGGTGTTTTTCTGTGGATAGATGTTTGAGAAGGTGAGTGAACTGTGTATCACTTCTCAGTCCCTCCCTTTAAGAACATAGAATGTTCCTGCAAAACAAAACTGGTAAAACAATTCAGGATGGCATTGGTGGTAGCAATACAATTTAGACTAGCTCTTTGCAAGAGGCTGGCAGGACTAGGAAATGGACTATTCTGCCTTTGGGATGTCCTTGCAAAGGAAAAAAAACACCTTCTCTTTAGAAAACATGCCTAAATCATTTGACATTGTCCCCCTTTATGATCTTTATCACAAACAAGGGAATTCAGAGGATGTGTTTCACGTACCTCCTCCTCTTGCTACACATTATTCACACAAAACTCTTTCAGCTTTTTTCAGGTGATTTCAAAGTGACACACTGCACGACTGATTGTCACTTTCATATTAAATGTATATACATCTGCAGTCAAACATAGCACAGTATCACTGTGTCCTTGAAAGAGAGGGTTCACTCATTAGACATTTGAAGACTTGATTTCTCGCTGAGAAGTTGGTTTTAGGCGACGGTGATTGTACGCATTCATACAAATAAAACTGTTAATCTTAAAAATGAAAAATGTCTCCCGGTACTGTAAGGAGACTTCAGAAGAGGAGTGTTATTCATTCTGCATTTATCACTATTATTTTTTCGTCTGCTTTGAGTTGAAATTCAAAAACCAGACATCATTCGATCTGTATTATTGTTAGAAAAGAATCTTTGACAGTCTTTTTAACTCTAACACCAGATCCTGGTGTCTGTGGAGTTTTGAAGCATTTTAAAAAGCTGAGGGGGATATTCTCAAGAACGTGCGATAATCATCGCCAAAAAAGGCTAACGCACGTTTTCATATCGCCGTCTATCGCGGGAAAATAACTCTGTGTCAACGTCGTATTCTCAACACGGTGGTAACATGCGATAGTCTCCCGATAACGCGTCATATGTCCACGATACAACTACCGTGACGGCGATATAAAAGGAAACCCGAACGTGAAAAAAGTTGCGATGGGCCCAACCGCAATAGAAAAATTGGCGACAAGCAGCGCCAGGCTTGCAATTCCAACGTCAGGCGGGAAAAATCACTACAAAAGCAGAAAAAAACACAAACAAAACAACTGCGAAGCACAATGGAGGTAGCCGGAGCAGGAACAGAGGACAGAGCAGAACCCCACAAGCCCCCGGAGGAACCAGGCCGGGACCTCGGGGGTCAGGGAAGAGGCAAGGACAGGAAGAAGAGGAAGATGCGGTTCAGTCCACAGGAAAACAGGATCCTGATAACGGAGGTGATGAAATACCATCAACAACTGTTTGTCACCTCCAATGTGTCATTGGCGACAAAAAATGGAATATGGCAGTCCATCGTGGACAAGGTGAATGCAATCGGAGTGCTGAGGAGGACAAAGGAAGAGGTCAAGAGGCGCTGGAATGATGTGAAGCGCGAAACCAAGCAGAAACTCGCCAAAAACCAGAAGGCAGCAATGCAGACTGGAGGTGGGAGTCCAGCGCCACAGGAGGAGCTGGACGAGATGGAGGAAATGGTCTCCACAGTCATCAGTGTGGAGACGGTGGCAGGAGTTGGGGGACCGGACACTGCTCGACAGGAGCCGACACAACAGCAAGAGGGTGAGTAACGACCAGGGACTGGGGGGACGGGGGAGATGGGCACAATGGCACACATGCACAATTAAACATAGCACAGTGCACACCCACGATTACTCTGGAGCATGTCCCTGATCCCCATGGCACACTGCAGCACACCTAGAAACTGCAAGTAGACCCCCATCGACTATATGCCCAGAGGGGGCCCTCCCCACACATCACTAATCTCACAACAAATCCATGCACAAGTACAAACACACATCTGTGATGTTGTCGAAATGTCCACTGTCCCGCATCAAATAGGCAGCTCCTCCCAAACAGTCACAATGTACATTGTCATGCAGTTTGTATGTAAACCTGTACAATGTGTCAACATACATGTGAAAACAATGTTAAACTGCATCTCCCTTTACATTGCAGAGGGTGAATCAACACCTCCTGCAGAGCAGACGGTACACCTCTTCACTGATGATGAAGAGGACCTCCCTTCCATCGACACCGACGCCCTCCAAAGGCTCATGGACAGCTTCGGCACCCCACCTCCAGGAGCAGGGCAGCCCAGCTGCATCGAGGAAACCCCACCCCCTGCACAGACCACACAGCAGGAAGCACCCACCACCAGGGCTGTCTCCCAGGACCCCCACGAACAACACATGGCCTTCCAATGCTGTGTGTTAGGTGCCAGGAGAAGATGGCTGATCAGGTGCGGGTGGGGTTCGACCTCATGGCAGCCAAACTAGATGCCATACGTGGGTGTCTAAGTCCCATCAGGGACCACTTACAGTCCTTGACGGACACCCACAGTCCGCTCCATGCTCTCCAACGAACCATGGATGACATCGCTGGAGTCCTGACTCAGAGACAAGGACAACTGTCTAGTCAGAGTGGCTCCAGCAATGTCAGCCGGGAGTTGGGACACATGCGGAGGATCAGGGAGAACAGGGAGCGGATGCAGGCGGAAAGAATGGCTGCCATGGCTGCACACCAGCGTGATGTAGCTGGGATCTACCATGTCCTGCAGATCCTCGTCATGGCATTGCTGCCACAAGGCCTGGCACAGATGAATGCTGCTGCTGCTTCGACATCCACATCTCCGCCCCCTGATGTGGCAGTGCCTCACAGTGCGGCAGCCAATCCACCTCCGGCCCCTGATCTGTCAGTGCCACACAGTGCTGCAGAGAAAACACCACCACCCACATGTGAGGCATATGAGACATCAGAGGACGAAGATGCAGATGAATCTGCCTTACTGGTAGTAAGGAAGCGGTAGCATTCTTCTCCGCCATATGGCCTGTTTCTGCTTGGTTCTGCCCTCTGCATCATCACTTTCCACTGTCCCCCGATGCACTCTGCGACACTCACCTTGGACCTCGACATGGTCTGCCATATCCTGTTTGGTCACCAATGACACAGCTATCAGACTGCGGACTGAACTCTTCCTCTTCCGATGTACTTGTCATTCCCTGAAGGACTCTGGCTAGCCCTCCACGGGCCAACAATGTAAAGTGGGGTTTGCATGGCCCTGTACTGCTCCAGCTACAACACTCCACTGTATGTTCATTAAACAATCAAATTCACACAGATGTGTCATGTCTATGATCATTCAAGTACGGAAGTGAGGATGAATGTTGGGTCAGTGATTCCCCCTTACGTCCATGTTGCACATGTTGTGGGACTTGAGTCACAGGGTGCAACATTACCGATTGCGGACCGGGTGGCGCCGACACCACATCAGAGACACACGCATTAGTCACCTTCTTGTCTAGCCCAGAACGGAACCACGCCCAGAGCGCCGGGGTCATCGTTCACACCCCTATGCTGGACTGGCATACGCCAGGCCAGCCCACTCCGCTTACGCTCACAGGGGGGGACAACAATGCTACATGTCCAAGGTCTTCCCTGTAGTGATCTGCTGATCACAGGTCTAGTTGTCAGCATGCCACAGCCACTCCCTGAGGGCTGGTTCACACCCACACCACACCCATCCAGCACACGCGTCACAGGACATGTGACCCTGCCAATAAAAGGGGCCGGGCGCACGTGCCCGAGGCCATTTCCACTATTGAGCTGAGTGTGTCTGTGTGGTCATTATTTATGCATGAGGGACTAGGGCCCTACCACATCACATTCCCCACTGCCGGAGGTGACATGATGGCGTCCGCACAACGAGACTCAATCATAAAGGGCCCATGACTTGAGGTGCACAGAGTTGGTGGCATCCGAGGCACTTAGGCCGGCACGGGCCTACCGCCACCTGGCGATGACTTGAGGTGCACTGAGTTAGTGGCACTAGAGCTGAGCGGGTGTGCAGCCTGCGATGATGCGTAGGCCTCGATACGCCGTCCTGCCAATCAAGATTTGATTTGAATTGTGATCCCAGCTGGACCGCAGTGTACGCCGAGGGCAGCAGGCTGCACAGACATGACTCTGCGGCGCGGTGCTGCAGGGTGCGCTGGTGGCCTGTGGCGCGGAATCCAGCGATCGGCTGAGGAGGTTGCACCGGCACGGGGTGGGCCCTCTTGGAGACATGCCGGTGGCGGCAGGTGAGCATTGAGGCCTGGGTGCGCAGGGGCGGGCACTCATCGCTGGTTGGCGGACTGGTCTGGGGACCAGGGCTGGTGTGCAGCAGGCGCACAGGATCGCGTAGGCACCACCGGTCATGGCGGCGCCCTCGTGGCTGGGTGGGGGGAGTAAAGGTGCAGGGGTATCAAGCTGATACAAACCGTGATGCTTACAGGTATGAGTAGTCCTGCATCATGAGACTGTAACAGAAGTTAGTGTGACCGTAACCTTCCTTTTCTTTCCTACCAAGGTTACAACCACACGCACTTCTGTTACGGTCTTTTTGTGCAGGATTTGTCTTTCCTGTGAGCATTCCGGTTTGTCCAAGTGCTATCCACTGTACCAGATTAGGTTTGTGACTATACGGACGCTTGACCGTTGTCACCATTTGTCCAACAGGTTTCTGGATACTGACTTCCGGAGTATGGAATGGTATTGGGGAGTTCCCACAGCATATGCAGTTACTTGAATCCACACGTTGCCCTGATGAAGTTCCCCGTTGGGCGTTGGCTGTGCTTTTCGTATTGTTTATTGTTGTATTTGTAATAAAAGACTGTTTTTACACTACTGTTGACTACTGGACTTCATGACCGTGCGCACCCCCATTTCAGTTACTACAGTTTTGGATCTGGGGCACAGTGGCGTCTGGCAACGGCTGGCATTGGGGTTGGTTGCGCAGGAACACTACGAATTGGAACTGTCGTGTGGTGCGGTGACAGGGGCCCGCCGTTGCTATTGTGGACATGCATCCATGACATGGGTGAGGACGTATGATAGGGTGGCCGTGAGACTCCTCCAACTCTCGCAGTTGTTGTTTGGGAGGTACCAGGGGCCAACAGGTGCAGCACAGCCAGCAGCTTCGTCTGCGGAGGGATGGTCGTTGTCCACTGTGTTGGTACCGTCAGCCTGTGGGCAATGTGGGTCAGGAGGCGGAGGATGGTTGTCCTTTTGTGCCTGTAGTGGGCAATGACTTCCTCTGGCGTTGAGTCTTTGAGGCTGGTGGGTTTTGGGAACGTCCACTGTCCTGTTCTGCGCTGCCTCTGTGGAATCAGGGGGGGGCTGGGGGGAGGCCTGGGGGTGGTTGCGGTGGGTGTTGTGGCCCACTTGGGTCTCCAGGCTGCACGATCATTGTCTCCATGGCATCTGTTGGTCTTCAGATGTGGCTCTGGGCTGGGCTCCCTTTCTTCTGCAATTTGTCGACCTGCTTAACACCAGTAAAAGGCAGGTGTTAAATCCCTGCTGCTAACGCGCCTTATCGCCTGTTTTGGATCGCATCGCAGATCTGGCTGGTCGTTGTGAATGTCACGAAGTGGTGTTTTCGTGTGTTTTTGCACGGGAACGCCTACTCTGCATATCATTAGCGTTAGTTGTCTCTCTCATCCGTGGCGATGCTTTTTGCGGCAGCTATCGCTGGAAAACTGGCGATGTGGTCAGTTTGCACCAGCTTGGGAATGGGGCGATAATTCTTTCGCCACTTTTGCTGCGCTAAAGTGCCGATAACTCGACGAAAAGTCCTTGAGAATATGCCCCTGAATTTTGTTTTAGTGCAGTCTGCATTTTGTCTCACTAAGTTATTCTCCACTGAAGTGCACGTCCGTTCGTGTCACCTTCAAAGTCACTTTAAGCAAAGGGAATCCCATCGATGTATGGTTTCTATATGTTTGTTTTTAATTAGATTTTATTGATTGAACATTTTTGCATAGTCTGAAGTCTGCTGTACTGCAAGGTGTTTTACAATCTCCTTGATCAGAGGACAATATAACCTAAAACCTTTATAGCTACTTTGGTAAATGCCGTTTTTCTCAACAACACTTTGCAGAACATATGTAAATCTAACGGTTAAACGGGCAAATGGAACAAAAAGGAAAACCAATAGGCACTATTTCTAGAAAACCATCAAAATATTTTGTAATGCTTGATTTAAACAAATAGAATAAGGCTTTAGTCACTCTGACACTGACAGCGTTGAAAAATTGCTGCTTACATTTAAAATACACAGATAAAGTATTACATTGAAACCTGAAATTGGGATTATAAAAAAATTACACAGGCGCTGGTCTTCAATAGGATCGTCTACTATTTCAAACACTTTAACAACTATCCATTTCATACACACTTAATTTCAGGCAATAGAGTCATTGTGCTCTGAATTCAGAAATATCTCCTTGTGGAGAGAAAGTTTACTTCGCCAAGGATTTTTGTACTGTGGTCTGTCAGAGCAATCCAGCTACAATTTATTGGCACTATAACAAATGCCACTCAACACACCGCCCTTGGTGCTGCTAAGACCTAAGGTCCATCTCATCTGCAACCTCTTAAAACAATTCCGGCGTATGAGAGATTTCCCGCATCTTGTTGTCTCTGAGTTTTCAAGATGTGTCTTTTTTTTTTTTACTTTAGGACAATTTTGATAGTTATTTAGGTCACCAGCAAAGGCCATCTCAATGTGCAATAAATTCTAGCTGCAGACGTATTCTTCATCTCGTAAGTACACAGTTATTTTGGAACAGCGTCTTGGCCCACACACATTCCAATGTGAAAAAAAATCTATCACAGACCCTTAATGTTTTATAGTCCCACAGAATGTGATTCATGCATTTGTATAAACGTCAATGTTATTTCAAGGACCTACTTGGGAAATAACTATTGAGAAAATAAGTAAGACATATGAATTTTCTCATTTTTGTAAATGGAAAAAAGATTAGTAGAACTGTGGATCCGATGTACTATGACCCATCTACAAACCAAAACTGGTTTGTGAACGAGTGTGCAATTAGCGTTGCAGCTTATGCACTACTAGGTCATACTGTAACTTGCAAATTAACAGAAGGTCACAAAATGACCTGTCTAATGAATATTTATTGTGCCGCTTGATATTTTGCGACCCTCTATTGGCAGCCAACATTTTTCAAAGCAGGCTATTTACTTAAAGGAACAGGAGCTGCTTAAAAATTATTCTCATTTGGAAACACGTTAGGAGGAACATGAAGTGGCCCCCCCACCATTGCATCCTCCTCTGAAGCTGCTCCAAATGATTCCCAAAGGGGGGCTGTCCAGTGGGGACAGCTTCCTGTTTGCAAATCAGTCATTAATCCCTTTGATTCGCTGGTTCCTTTTCAATGGTTTGCAGGCACAATTGTGGCCACAAACCACTGATAAACCCCAATGGGAGTTGCAATGATGAGTGGACGCTGCTTTCACACACATCCTGTAGTTGCAATCAGAGGCGGCCGGCACCGATCGGGGGTGGCGTGGCAGGGCGGTGTAAAAAATAAATAAATAACTTACCTTATCGCCGCCGCCGCGTCTCTCCTCCGCATCAGGGCTCAGCCAAACAGGAACCAGGATGCACCCACGCTCCCCTGACCAATCACAAAGCTGCAATGCAGCATTGTGATTGGTCTGAGTGCCATTGTTCGCCGCTCAGACGGGAGTCCTGGGCATGTTCTCCACGCAGGATGTAAAGCGCCTGTATGGAGAACATGCGAAAGTGCGCATGACTGTTTGGCCGGCCCCAGAGGGACGGCCAAACAGTCATTGTGCACTTGGAGTAGAGCAGAACAGCCCCGCCCACCTGCCCGCAAAGCAGCACAGAAACATAAAATGGTAAGAACTTTGAGTTATTTTCATTTTATATTTACTTTATTTGCACTGCTTAAAAGCAGTGGAGCGATGCTCCTCCACAATAGTGGAGGAGCCACCACTGGTTGCAATTCAAAATGAATCACAGCACCAATTTTGCAATCTGAAAGGTTTTTCTAGTTCACAAAAATGGTTTTATACATGGCCTAACGATGTGATTTTACGAATCAAAGTGTTTGCAACTACAAAATAGTTTAGTGCGTCCGGCCCTCTGTTGGAAGAGGCATTTGTATCACCAAATCCCTGGAACTTATGAAAATAATATGAATGACGTGCTATATTTCAAGTTTGCCATATTAAGGATATCACATGAGATAGAATCGTAACGGCAAGAAGGCCATCATTTTTGGATTAAAATTCAGACTAAGTAATGAATGCCCGAGAGGATGCTAAATATTTTGCCAGAACGTGGTCTGATATATTCCATTGGACAGGCCAGTTCTTAATACAGATTGGTTGCTGGATGAAGACCACGTCACAGCATAGATCAAACATCAAGTTTAGTCAGAAAGTCCCTAATTTCTGGGGCCTCGTTTGCAGTACAGACAGCCCATTCCCCGAGCTCTCTTAGTTCCAGCATGTCAGAAAATGGCCTAAACAAAGGACTAACACGACTTGGCTGTGCCCACATAAAGAAACCTTCCAGCCAGCTTTTATTACCACAAAACAGAAGCTCCACGTCTAAGCTAACACCTAACACACAAATCATGAAGATGAGCAGGAAAGAAAAGTACTGAGAAGTGAGAATATCTCAACCTTGCAAGTTTCTACTCCGCTGTTATGCCAAGGCACAGCGACAAGTCTATAGCAACAAGACTGGAGCACTCCATCCTCATGGATGACGTTTTTGCTCCCCACGTAGGCCACACTATAAACATGCACTATGCCAAATGTACAGTACAAGCAGGGCATTAGCTATCATTGCCTTTAATATTACAACTTCTCCAACTGAATGCACAAAAACAGCACCAAGTTCACTCTGAAATGAATGGAGCACGGATCTGTCCTTCGTGCATGATACCCAGTGGGTTCATTTAGGCCACAGTATTAACACGCAGACTCCCAGCTATGAAGACCAGACATACCTGTACCAGACAGCACTTCAGATCACACCGATGGCGTGAATGTGCCAAATAAATGATTCAACTCAACGCAGTATAACACACCATGTTTGGGTCACGATTCAGCTGATTAAACATAATAAATCGGACACATGCCATCAAATGCTGGACATACAGACCCTATGCAATGATTAGTGCAACTCTTAAATAAGTGGGGGCAGATTTACGAGCCCCTTGCGCCACTTTTGCGCCGCCGTTGTGTCACTTATGTGATGCAGCGGCGACGCAAAACATGTGCCACGTTGCGCAATATTTACAACGTGATGCATCTAGGGAGATGCGTCACGTTGTAAACCCCTGCGCCACATGAAACCTGCGTCAGGTTTCATGTGGGCGTTCCGGCGCAGGGTGGGCGTTCCCTCGCAGGTACGCCTCGTAAAAGTGACGCAGTGAAATCTACAAGATTTCACTGAGTCACTTTTACGCCCATGCTGCGTCAAAACCCTGCACCTGCTTGAAGCAGGCGTAAGGATTGACGCAGCATGTTAGGCATAGGGCACCCCCGAGCCTTGCTGGAGCCGCGTCGTGCTTGCGACGCGACTCCAGCAATGCGCCGCCTTTCCGTCGGGGGATGCGACACGCATCTGCCCATCCGTGCGCCACGGCGCGCCGCATTATAAATGCAGCGCATCGGCGGTGGCGCAAGGGCAAACTTGCGTGACGCATCTTCCCTGGCGCATCCCTGCTGGTTTGCAGGGATGCGCCAGGGAACGTAAATATGCCCCGTGGTGTTTTGGCCTCCCCGGTATTGAGCAACAACGCTTTTGAGGATATTTGCCGCTCCATACTGGCGACATATTGTGCCGAGACCTCGATTGCCTTCCATTAGAAAAGGCTCGGCCAGGCTTTGGTGTTAAATATGCCTCAAAGCTATTGAACACATTTTTCAGCACATTTGCTAGTAAATAGTCGTCCTATTTTAACATATAAGCATGGTTCAGTATGGATCCCTATGATGCGTGGGCAAATTGCTCGTGTGTCGGAAAGCGCAGGAGGCTACATGTGAAAAATGCACCAAGTGCCTCGACACTGTTTGGGTGTCTGGGCTAGTAACTGAATAAGTCAAGCAGCCTAGGTTCATCAGAAATAAACACCCTGCTTCCCCAGGCCAGAAGACGACCAATCCTCCTTGCACCTGTGGCACAAGAGCAGGCATGTCTCGCAACTGAAATATTTGGCAATGTCGCATAATAGAGAAATCTCTATAGCTTTTCACAATCGATCCAATCTCCTGACTACATGCACACTGGCTGTCAAAAAGGCTCAATCGTCACTTTAACCTGCTATATCCAAAGTGTATGGCATAGGTCTAAATGTTTCTTTTTTGTTTTGTCTTGCTGAATATGCATTGTTTCTTCCCCCAATCATCACGTGCCCTTCAAGATACATTTACATATATTACATTGGTGGCAGAAGGGCACGCATTCCTGAAAATGTTATTGAGGTGGGAGGCTCAAAATGGGCAAGGGAGGTGATAACATAATCCAGAAATCACATGTTTCTCACGGTCCTTCTCAGGTATTTTCTAAACTGGAAGAATATGCATTAAAATCAAGGATACCTTATGCTCTTCGCATCTTTGTTTGGGTATCCAGGATACCATCATTTTATGCATTGCCAGATTTAGCAAAGAGGAGAGGAATGAGCTCTGAAAATTGCTACAAACTCTGGGGCATATCATCAAGGCCCCGCGATAAAATTATCGCCGCTTTAGCGTCCGTTTTCGGGCGAAAAGCGGCGATAATTTTATCGCACTATCAGCAAGGTCACGCTATCGCGTGAATCCATGCCTTAGCGCCCTTTCCTTAACGCCCAGCTTTGCATCTCTAATGAGATGCAAAGTGGGCGTTCCTCCCCAAAATAACGTGAGAAATGTCGCTAACAGACATTTCTCCTATCAGTCAAGCTGATCGCTAACCTGCGTAGCGATAAGAAAAATGGCGCTAACCGCGGTTATCGCTACTTTCCTTACGCCTGCTTTCAGTCTGACTTAGCCAATATATCCAATGGAAGGTGGATATAATGGCTAAGTCTGCCCTGCCCTATCATCAAGCTATCGCCAAACGTTGTGCGATTATCGCTGGATTTCCAGCGATAATCGCACATTTGGCAGCTTGCGCTTGGAATTTTATCGCTTTGGAGATAAGCGTTGCTGATAGCGCGCTATCTCAGCGATAAAATCCAGCGATAGCCGGCGATAATTATCCTAGCGCTAAGCGCGCTTAGCGATAATTATCGCCGGCCCTTGCTGATATGCCCCTAAGTAACTGATGTCTCCGCAAGTCTCTAGTTATTGATAGCCCGATACTGAAGAAATGGGACTTCCTAATTGCAGTCATTTTATTAAACATAAGATTAACTTCACAAAAGGCCTATGTAAATATTTATATGATTACTAATTCATTTGCATCACTAAAAAGCTTGAAGTAATACGTGTAACATTTGGAACAGTGCTGTCCATAACTACGGAAAAACAACATACATTCTTTTAAGAGTATCACAGCATGGCACTGGATACTACTTTACCGCATAACCTTCAGCTGCACAAGACAAAAAAACGTACTTTGAGGTATAGCTCAACAGATCACTTTTAAACACAGACAATGTTTAAACTATGACTGGGGGTCATACTGTGTACCTAGTAGACGATTCACATCATGGCTTGTCTACACAATTGTTTTTAATTGGAACTGAATATAGAGATTAATATTCTCACTTCTCTGTTGTTTATATATAACACTCCACTCCACACGCCTGCCCTTTCTAAACACTCTACTTTCATTTAATTTTTCGAAAAGATTAACATAAGTTCCACATAAATATGGAGAGAAAATGGCTATTTTAAATCAAATTGACAAAAGATATTGGCATTGCAGTAATACACCACGTAGCTAGCTTACAGTATGATAAGGAAACAGTCTATAGAATAGACTATTGCAGTTTTGTTTTTGTATTTAGAGCTTGTCAACTACTATAGAGAAGTGAGGTAGCAGACGAAGGAACCGGAGCACACAAAAAAATGGGACCACAATATTATCCTCTTTTTGAAACCTTAAGTTGCCAAACTCAGAAATATGAGGCTGAATTTACCATGCTAGGATTCAAGCTTGTGACTTACAGCTCACCTCATTTACAGCAACAAGTATTCAACTCGCTGAGCTATATTGCTAGGTGACGCTTTAGATCCCTCTTTCCGCCCATTTTCCCGCATGCTTTTACAATTACTATGGCCTGGTAAAGTACTTAGTTGCTGGTATGCTGCGTTGCTTGGGATGTAGTTTTATGAAAGGAACTATATCAAAGATCCAGTCGCGGCTCCTGGAGGGAGTGCTGCGGGGAGGTGGGGTGGGGTGTAGTAAACTCTGGCGTACGGCCGAACGGAGGTAAGTACATAAATAAATAAATAAATAAAACAAATTACATTGCGCGCGCCGCATCGCCATTTGGCGATGCGGCGCGCCATTTGGCGATGCAGCGCACGCAATGTAATTCGTTTTATTTATTTATTTATGTACTTACCTCTGTTCCGCTGTACGCCGGAGTTTACTACCCCCCACCCTGCCCCTCCCCCGCCCGCCCCGCCTCACCGCCCCGCAGCACTCCCTCCAGGAGCCGCGACTGCAAAGATCCCCTGAGCATGTGGGCTAATATATATCGGTCTACCTGGGTATTTTTATGGAGACTTTGAGAAATTCCTCTCCTACGTCACACCTTGCCTGTGTTCAGTGACATCAATACATTTAGCAGGAAGGTGGATTTAAATGAAGTAGTGCCGTACTCTTTTCCCTTATTGGTAACAACATACATAGCTGCAATTTTTATTATAAAGATATAGCGCCATAAAACCCCTAAATGTGAATTTATATTTGTAATGTTCTTTGTCAAAAGTATATTTTACAACTGCAAATTCTCTAGACTGGAGAAGTGCAGAGACTTCAGAAAAACATTGGGTCTGATTAAAACTGATTTCACTGTGACTTACTCGTTTCATACTCCTGGATTACAGAAGTAAGCCAGGAGTGCTCCTAATTTACAACTGGAATTTATGAGTAAGGCGGGAGTAATACATGAATAAGGCATACTTACTCAGGCTCAAATCTTATTTAATCAGGTCACTGTATTTAATAATATTCTTGGGGATCTTCATTTTGTTGTTGGCTCAAGAGGATGGAGCATCTCTCTGCTAACTATTCAAACGGTAGAGGCTTTTTTGCCTCCGGTCGAAGCAATGAGACTCTAGAACTTAAAATATTGCAAAGTTCAACCTCCTCCCACTGACAGACAGCTGAGCATGTCTTTGATATAGCAGAGTATAAGAGCAGTGCAATGCAAAGAAAGTGGACCCAAGAGCTACATTTGTGTTTGAAATTAGCAAACCCAAACGCACCACCAAGTGAGGTCATGCTAGAGAGGTGAAAGGTTAGGATTTGTTTCCCAGAAACATGAAAAACAAGTTTAGCTTTAGCTGATAACATGTTATGCTCTACACGTTAACTCTGTAGCGGTTGTAGAGATGAAGGTACTGCCTAGACAATCATTATGAGAGTAGGGGAAAAACAGATTCACAATATACCTGTAGTGGAAGTGGCAACATTTCATTGAGTTGGAATCTTAACATGCCCACAGCTTGGAGGCACATGTACTAAAAATCTACAGTGATGGGTGTTCTGAATCCATAAGGAGAGACGAAACACAGTGGTGTAACATAAAATGATGCCCCCCCCCCTGCAGTATGTTCTGAGGGGCCCCTGAGTCTCCTATGTCTCAGAGATATTCATTGGCCTTGGGCTGAAAGGGGGCCCCATCGAAAGGTTCAGGGACCTCTGAATGCTTTGCGCCTCCCCTATGATGCAGGGGTTGCTGGAGGCTGCACTGCACCCCTGGCCTCAGTTGTGAGAGTGACAAGTTTCTTTTCATGAGGCATGGGCTCTGTGGTCTCTCCCGCAGCCTCTGCACTACTCAAGGTGCCAGGAGTGCTTGTGAAGCCATTCTGCCCCATGTAGAGTTGGAAATAAGTTGGGCCTTGATCCACCCCAGATTATTCAGCAGATTGAGCACCTGGTCAGAGATGTGCATGTAACCCGAAGGCCATAGGTTTGTATTCTGGCAGGACTGTCATTTTGAATCTTGTTCAATATATTAAAAAAATCCAGTGATAACCCTGCATTTAAACATTACCACAAGCATAGAGCTAAAACTGCATTAAACATTGTAATACCACATGCATACTACCGCATTTCTTAGCACAGGTTATATCAGTGCCCAGAGTGAAGCGGACCAACACCGAGCAGTATTAACGGCAGGACAACATTTGCCCCTTCCCGTTCGTCCCTCTCTGCCTCAAATGAATTATCCTCTCTGCTCACATGCTAAGTGACAGAGACACAGAGGTTGGGATGCCTCTCAGTTCGCAACAATTATTTGGCAACATTGTTGCCTATACTTTGTGCTTATTCTTCAGGGTCTACCCAAGGCTGGAAGCAGGCTGTATGCAGACTAACAGGCTGAGACTGTTGGCGATTACTGTGTATGCTTTTTCACACAGGTTTAGCAATGGATGAGGTGCCCCTTGCAGACTGGAACCCCCTCGCACTGTGGGGGTTGCGAGGGCTTGTGTTACACCCTGACTTAATCAGAAGTATTTGCTGACCTAACTGTGAATCTTGAAGACTTGTTGGCCTTACTGGGCATACCTGAACACCTGCCTGCTCTAAGCCCTTCCCCACACTGGAAAGAGTACAACTGAACCTTTGAGCTACAAATTGCTAAAAGAGTGTGTGTGTGTCTATCCCTTGAATTTGGTTTGTTTGATCAGAGATCTGCAAAATGCCAAGAGTGGGAACCAACTGAAAGAAGTTAGTGAAGGCATCTGACAAACATGTATTTTAACTCAGGCCTAGATGTGCAGCTTTGATGAAAATTCATGTGCTAGAATACATGAAACTGCAGACTGTTTTTCAATTTTTCGTGCTAGGCCTCAAAACTTACTAAGGTAACATTGCTTAAAAACTGCATTAAAAGAAGATTGAATGGATAGTGTTAAACATGGATAAAAGTTTAAATCTTTGACTCTATATGATCCTAATTTGTAATAATGAATAAGTTACAGGTAGAGTTTCAAGTGTTTCCATAAAATATTTCTGCTTATACAAAGATTACTGGTACCATGATTAATTTTGTCATTTAATAAGGAAGGGAAGAGTTCATTCATTGAAAAAACAGAGCTTGAAATGTGGACTTCACTTTCCAACCTACTTGCTTTTCTCCTTCAATGATAATATTGCAAAATGTTTTCTTTTTCATTAATATAGATGCTTCAACTTCTACATGGACTATAGTCTAAAGAGTTGATATTAGATTTAGAGCAGAAGTGGGAAAGTAAGCCTGAGTGAGGCAAACACATGCAAATATGTAGTTAATGTAAAATAGTTGCAAATGTAGTGTTGTCGCCTGAAGACTACTATTGTATTTGCCTGAGAAGAAGAGGAGTGATCCTGTTCCCAGGAGATCATTATGCTGATTGACTGATGGGAGATCAGAAAATAAACATGTTGCTAATCATTTCGTTAAATCTGATGTTGATAATAGTGTGTGTTCATAGAGTAGGTTAACATTAGCACACTTCTTTTCTGAGACACTTGTCCATATCCACCATTCTTTTTTCCGAAAGCCATTTACCCAGACTTTATGTCACATTGCCTGGGACACTACTGACTTTTTCTCAAATCTCTCTTTATGGGAAGATCTTTGCTTTAATATTTTTGATTTATTGAGCTGATCCTAAATGCTGAAGCTTTATGCTTTTTCTCACTCTCTCAAACAAGAGCTCTTTATGGGTTCTGACTAACTCCATTTTTCCTCGATTCTCAGAATAGAGATTCTTTCCTTTATGGAACGTACATATTATTGCCTTTATTATATGAATTGATGAACCAATATTGATTTTACATTTCTGTCATTTATTGACTATTGAATTTGAATTAACTTGTGATTTGTAATAAAGATGATCAACTAAAGGATTTGATTAATAAAACCATTTAAACCCTTAACAACTCTTGTTATTGACTACAACTTTAGATTAATGATTGTGAGAATAGTTGATGAGATGCACTATTTTCTTCTTCTTTAATACAATGGCAAAGATCTATCTCAGTGACCAGTGCGAGACAGGGGATTAGCCCTGATGCTGGTAAACTGAGTCGATTTAAAATTTAAAACCCTGTTTTCAACTTTAACGATAGTATTAGAGAACAGCAAAATCGAAGGAAGGTAAACATTTTCCACCTTGCCAAACTCTTATAAGTGTCTACCCTAGTGCACTTGTTAACTTTTCCACCATTAACATAAAAAAAAATCAATTATCAGCACTAACCTTTCCACTTCTTAATAATAGAAAGGATCCATTCAGCAGGCTGAGGGATAAAATTGCCGGTAGATTTATGCATGTTATCTCAAAGCTCCCAATTAAATCCAGATAAGAGGGACTGCAAAAAAAGCAAACCAGAGACTCCTAAAAGTATCAATATGTTCACTTTAGAAAAACAGAGTTGTTTTCAATGGCTATATGGGTGTCACAGACCTCAAGCAGAAATGCCGTTCATAAAGAAGAGAACTTGAAGGTTCAACCCAAATTTAATAAAACGAGAACAAAGCAATGACTGCACAGCAATACAAGTACAAAATAGAAAGCATGGTTTGGAAGTCAAGGAAATAATGTTAATCAATGAAAAGGATAACATCTCTTAAAATTGACCAAACCTTTGGAATTTTAAGAGGATCTTAATGCCCTATGATGGTTAGCATGGTTTCCCAAAGCCACGAATTAGCACTGTAGGCAGAGGCTACGTCAAGTCTTGTTAGAAATGGGGTCTTTAGTTGGCAGTAGTTTCTACCCTGCCGAAGAAGGGACCCTCACTCTAGTCAGGGTAAGGGAGTCACACAGCTAAGATAACTCCTGCTCACCCCCTTGGTTGCTTGGCATGAACAGTCAGGCTTATCTCAGAGGCAACTTGTAAAGCATTTGTACCTACACACACAGCAACACAGTGAAAGCACTAAAAAAGGACACCACACCAGTTTAGAAAAATACCCACTATTTATCAGAGTAAAACAAGACTAAATCGACAAAAGTCCAACATACACAATTTGAGATATCACTTTAAAAAAGATTACTGTAAAAATATAGCTCCTAGAAAACAATAGCTTCAACCAGGGCTACTTCGACGTCGTACTAATCCAACAGTTTGATGCCGACTGCGAGAAGCCCTGGCTGGCTGCGGAGTTATATGGACCCCCAGTAACAGTACATTGAAAACGATGAAAACAAAAGACATTGCACAGCGTTAGGGAGGTGAGGCATCGCTGGAGCCGGTGTGGCGTTGGTTCCTTAGTGCTGCACAAGGGAGGTGATACAGCGTTGGAGGCGAGGCATCAGTTCCTTGCGACAGTGCGGTGTCAATGAGTTCAGGCGGTCACCCACGTCGGTTATCGACTCTGCGATGATGCAGGTGAGGTGCTGTCGTCGGAGAGGTCAGGCCTGAGGTGTAAGTCAGGTCTGTGTGTCTTGTTCTCACAAGTGGTGCCCTCAACTTTGGTGCAGCAGCGACATCACTGACACCATCAATGTTGCTTCTCTTGAGTAATAACACCAGCCACATGATTCCAAGCTCTCAGGAACTGGATTTGGCAGCCATTGGCAAACAGGCCTCCCAGCAGAGATGTCCAGGTGCTGTTAGCAAGATGCAGGGAAAGTCTTTGATGGCCCTGAGACTTCTTAAAAGGAGGCAAGCACACACAAGCCCTTGGAGAACCTTGGAAGCAGGATGTAGAATGCAAAGTCAAGTCCTTGCACTCCCATGACGGAAGCAGCAGCAGCAGGCCAGCAAAGCAAAGCCCTCAGCAAAGTGGCAGTATCTCCTAATAGCAATCCAGCTCTTCTTCCTGGCAGAATGTCCTCAACTCAGAAGTGTTCTGATTTTGGGTTGTCAGAGGTCCAATTCTTATACCCCTTTCTGCTTTTGAAATAGGCAAACTTCAAAGAAAAATCTTTTTTAGTGCCTTTCCCTGACCTGGCTACAGACACACTACAGGGAGGTGGAGACAGCTTTGTGTGAGGACAGGCACAGCCATATTCAGGTGTTAGTGACAAATACTCCCACCACTCTACCTCAGGAAGGACCATCAGCCTGGTGATGGCCCATCAGGATATGTAAGGCACACCTCAGCTCCCTTTGTGTGACTGTCAAGAGTGAATGCACAAGAACCCAACTGTCAGCCCACCCAGATGTGGATTCTACAGACAGGCAGAGGCCCAGATTGGTTAAGCAAGAAAATGGCCACTGTAGGAAAGTAGGATCTGCTTCTTATGGTTACCCCCACTTTTTGCTTGATGTCTCACTATTTTTGACTAGTCTGGCTGGGATCCTGCTAATCAGGACCCCAGCCTATCTGCTTTCTCCCTTAAATTGACATACATGTACTTTGGTACACTCCAGATTGGATACTAGAGTACCCTTATCAGTACCTAGTATATGGTACACATGTACCCAGGGCATAGGTACCCCAGAGGCCTCCCATGGGCTGAAGCATGTATTATGCCACCCATGAGAGGCCATGCAAAATGGAACCCCAGGTCTGCTACTGCAGCCTGTGTAAGATGGTGCTTGCACCACTTACTTTAGATATAGGTTGACTATATCTGTAGGTCACTACAGTTAAAACTTATGTCACCACTATAGAAGGCCTTATCAATCCTGAAGGCAGGGTGCTGGGTTTTATGTGAGAGGGTGCCCTTGCATGAGCAGAGCCTCTCTGCAGCCTTCAGAGACCATTCTCCCAGGTTGTCTGTGACTCAGCCAGACATATAGGTAGAGGTGCATTATAACCGCGCGGTAAATGCTATCTCGAAAACGGCTGCATAGAAACATATCATGTTTGGTATCAAACACCTTGGAATCATACCTCCACACCAGTAACTGGTGTGGGAGGTATCATTCCACCCTTCAGAAGCGAGCTTCGTGGGGTCACCGGTCTACCCGGTACCAGCCTTCTCGACCCGGACAGCACAAAATGGATGCTGCCAGCCAGAGACACGTTTCTGCCCTCCTGCTGCTGAGCCAAGCTCGAGCAGAGGAAGGCAGCACAATAGGCATCCTGTCACAGGAAGGTGTGACCACCTCCCAGACAGGATTTAGTGTATTGGGGCTGGGTGGGTGCACTCTGAGAGTGCCTGAAAGTCTGCACTTGGGCCACATTTGGTGTCCCTGTGCATAGTCCAGCTCAAACCAGTTCTGGGAGCCATTGGCTCCTGCTCTGGCGCGAAACTGGACAAAGGACATGGGTGTAGCCACCCCTCTGTCCTGCCCCTTCCCTAGGAGGGTCCCTAGAATCTGTCCAACCCTCTCCCGTGGGTATAAAAAGGGGTACCTGGCTACAGGACATTAGATGTTATGTGGACAAGATTCTACAAAGAAGAAACCACTGACCTTCGACCGTCTGGACACCTGGACTTCGCTGGACCTCGACTGGGCTTGACTTCGTCCCCCTTTCCGTCCAGAGCTTAGTTTGTGCCGTGACTCCATACAGGCTCTGTGCAGGACCTGTGGGGCACTTAAGACAACAGAAGAATCTCCCTTGGAGTGAAGGAGTCACTCCCCTTCTTCGCAGGCACCTAAAGCACAACTGACCAGTAGCTGCTCCTGAGCTCCTGCGGACTCCAAAGATTTCAGCAACACAGGGCATGGGTTCCTAAAGGTCCCTGAGGTTGATATGCCATCTCGCTGAGTTTGAGGCCAGTGTCCCTCGTGGGGGCTGCGTAACCCGAACCCCTGTGCACCATGTCCATTTGCAAGTGCATATGCTTGTTGACGATTCCCGAGCTTGTGCATTGGCGTCCGTGTAGTCCTGACCCTGAGCAGTATTTGAATCAGAGAACTCCGGCCTCCTCACACCGTGTGCTCCGTGGGCTGGTGCCTTGCAATCTTGTTCGAGGTCCCCTCGCTACTCCTGGTCCTTCGACCTGTGGGTCCCCCTGAGGGATATCATAATTGTTCTTGGGATTTCCTGGTTACTCCAGATATGCCCTGACTCTCCATTGCTTGGAGAGTCCCCTGGACCTTGTTGGTCCACACCGTAACCTGTTTGTCCTTCCTGCATGAGTTGCTGTTGCCAAGGGTTGTTGGTGCTCCCACTGCACATCGACCCCTCAGCACTCGACATCCTTTGTGCGACAGCTCACCTCTGGCTCCTGGTCATCCTCGACATCTCCTGGTCCTCGTGGCTGCAGAGTCAAACATCCCTTCTACGCACCTGAAGCACCCGACATCGGTGGGCATTCGTCTACCGAGCCCCTGGTCACTCTGATGTGACCCAGACTCTGTCCCCTCTGCTTTCAGGTTCCTTCCATCCAAAATCCAGGCTTGGATTCCATTGGACCCTTTTCACCTTCACGGCAGCAGTACTTCCTCACTTCCTTCCATAGAGAACGACGAGAGTTTCCGACTCCACTTCAGACCTATGCACCCTGCTTCCCTGGGATAGGTAACTCTGATACTATGGTATCCATGGGGTAACTCTGATACTATGGTATCCATGGGTGGGGTGGCTCTTTAAACTCTTAAATTCTGAAGGGTTGGCTCGAAGTCCTCCTAGAAGGGTCCTTAAACTTTCACTTTGCAACCGCGACTTTCCCATAGAGTTGTACAGAACACGCGGTCGTGTTTCCTCACTGCACCCATCCTCCGTGGGTCTCCAGTGTCATCACCTTGGGTGGTACCTTGGGGTCCCAGCGATTCTACGTGCACTAGGCACTGTGCCTAGTCAAGTCGTGATTGTTATATTTTCGGTCTCCCCCTGGAGCCCGCTGTGTATTGTGCTACTTACAACTGTTCTATTGATCCAGTATTGTGTGCTTTCTGTTCTATCCTCGTGTAGAGGGTAGTAGAGAGTGTTATATTATTAAATACATATTTTTTATATAACTACTGTGTGGTTCTCCTTCATTTAGTCATTCAGGAGGTGATATTCTGGTAAAACAAGCTGCTTTACATTCCTTCAAGATTAAGCCTGAAGGCTGCTCTCCATAGCTACCACTAGGATAGCTTTCAGAAAGGTTATCTTTGACCTCATACATCATAAGGGTTGTGTGGATTGGTACAGGGTGCCCACTTTAACTAGTGGACAGCATATACCAAACCACCTTCTCACATTGGTGTGCAGCGGTTGGGATTCAAGCTTGCTATTTTTACCAGATAAATCTCTTTGAGTGATTAACTGAAAACCACTAAAAAGTATTAGGCACATATAATACTTCAAGATTTGAATAAGTAAGTTCTACTGAACTTGGAGTTGGGCAAGTCAAGGGTCTAGCACACCCTTTCTCCAACTCAAGAGAGTTTAGTCTCCACTAGGTTAGGTAGGTGCCTACACCACATAACACTAGTATGTCTTCTAGAGGAGAAGCCAGTGGCTCTCTGCCAACTAGGTACACTGGCCTCTCATTCCAGGAATTTAAAGCCATGTGTGTGTCTAGGAAGTTGAGGACAGGGAGAAATGCAAACACCCAACGTCTCATTGAGGTGTTACTCTCAGATGATCTTAGAAAGACCCCAGGGTCTGATGAGGTAGAAAGAGTGGGTGGTGCAGGGAATGAGGAAAGGCCAGGAAGTGAAACCTTCTTTGACCCGGAATCAAACCCTGACCAGGGGGATCAAGATGATTCCAACCTGGACAACATAGATCTTCCATTAGGTGGGGGAGAAGGCCCCAGTGGCCCTCTCTTTACTCCACCAGGAAGAGTACAGAGTTTACCTAGGAGATCCAGATCTCCCTCTGTAGAATCTCGACACTCAGGAACTTCTGTAGAGACTTCCATATCCAATAAGAGGGAATCCTCTTATGATAGACAGTGCCAATTTCTAGAGCTTGAGAAAGTTAAGCTCAGGCTCAAGAAAGATCAATTGGCCCTAGACAGGGAATCCCTAGAGCTCCAGAGGGCTACAAAGAGATTGGGACTAGAGTCCCATGGTGGCAGCAACAGTGTCCCTAGGGTTAATGATTATACTTATGACCATAGGAACCTGAGCAAGATAGTCCCTCCCTACCATAGTGGGGATGACATCCACAAATGGATAACTGCCTTGGAGAGGGCCTGTAAAGTACAGAAGGTCCCCCAAGAGCAGTGGGCAGCTATCTTGTGGCTCTCCTTTGCTGACAAAGGTAGAGATAAGCTCCTCACTGTTAGAGAAGAGGATGCTGATAATTATTCAGTTCTGAAGAGTGCTCTCATTGATGGGTTTGGCTTAACCTCTGAACAATACAGGATAAAGTTCAGAGACACCCAGAAAGCACAGACTCAGGACTGGGTTGACTTTGTAGATTGTGCTACTAAGGCTCTGGAAGGCTGGTTACTTGGCAGTAAAGTGAATGATTTCAAGGGATTGTACAATTTAATTATGAGGGAGCAGATCCTTAATAATTGCCAACATCAGTTGTTGCATCCATACCTGGTTGACTCTGTCTGACTTCTCTCCAAGAATTGGGAAAGAAGGCAGATAGATGGGTCAGAACCAGGGTGAAGCAGAAAACTCAGAACCAAGGTAGTGACCAAAAGAAGTCTGATTCTAAACCATCAGATAAGGGTGGGGAGAAGGGTAAAGACCAGAAGTGTTCTTCAGGGCCCCAAAAACCTGCATCTGAGGGTGGTTCACAATCTAACAAGGGAAAAGGCAGAAAGAAGCTTTGGTGTTACCTGTGTAAGGAAAATACACATTGGCTTAGGGATGCCAATTGTGCCAGAGCCAAGGATCCTCCTACCAACACCACTGCCCCTAAGGCAACTGTTCCCCCTAGTGCAGCAACAAGTGGTGGTACTGTAAACAAGGGTTTAGTAGGGTTGACCCTGGGAACTGAGATGGGTTCTGGCCTAGTCAGAACTCCAGCTCAGGCTGTTCTAGTCTGTGATGGAGGCATGGATATTGCCTCCTTATTGGTCAGTCCCAGTAACCTGGGCAAATACAGGCAACAGCCTTTAATAAATGGACAGGAGGCCATGGCATACAGGGACAGAGGAGCCAGTGTCACAATGGTGACTAAGGATCTTGTGAGACCTGATCAGATCATACTTGGTGAGATGTACCAAGTGACCAATGCAAGCAATGTCAGGACAGACCATTCCTTGGCAGTTGTGAATTTCAGCTGGGGAGGGGTAACTGGCCCTAAAAAGGTTGTGGTTAGCTCAGACCTCCCTGTGGAATGCTTATTGGGTAATTGTATTTGATTTGAGATTTATAAAGCGCAGCAATTACCCTAAGGTATAAAGGCGCTAGAGACCAGCCGTCCTTAAGCAGGAAATAGAAAGAGACAGAAACTCTAGCTAGATGCTAGACCGCGAAAAGCCAGGTTTTAAGAGCCTTTCTGAAGGGGAGCAGAAGGGGGATAGACCTGAGAGCAAGGGGTAGGAATTCCAGAGCTTGCTTGCTGTCACCGAGAATGCTCTATCCCCCCACTTCATCCTCTTGGTTCTAGGTACAGCCAGATGCATTTGGAGCAAAGACCGTAAGGGTCTGCTGGGAGAGTGCCACTTGAACATAGTCTTCAACCTTGACGGATAGGAGGCATGTAGCGATTTATGAACCATACAAAGTGATTTGAAGCTAATGATTTGTTCAATGGGGAGCCAGTGCAGGAACTCCAGTCCTTTCCTGGCAGATTGTTTCCTGGGAATGTCCAGAATGAGTCTTGCCAATGCATTCTGCAGTACCTGGAGTTTGTACTGCATACTCTTATTGGCGGCCAGGTATAATGCATTACAGTTATCAAGTCTGGACATTATCAAGGCCAGTGCTACCTGTATCCGAGCTGGTCGTTGGATAAAAGGGAAGATTTTTTTTAGCATCCTTATGAGCCAGGAGCATGTCGAGATGGTATGGTTCATTTGGATATTAAAGCTAAGTTCCGTATCCATCAGAATTCCAAGGTTCTTAGCCTTTTTACTCGGGGTTGGACAGCTTCCTAAGGATTGAGGCCAGCAGCTACTATTCCACTTGGATGACCCTGATCCAAATATCATTACTTTGGTTTTATCCCCATTAAGTTTCAAAAAGTTAGCAGACATCCATTCTGCCACTTTGGTCATGCATCCAAGAATATTTTCTGACAATGAGCAAGGCCCTTTAGGGATAGTGACCATAATCTGTGTATCATCTGCATATGACACCACCTCCAATCCAAATGAGTGGATCACAGTTGCTAGGGGTGCCACATACAGATTAAACAGGGTAGGGCTCAGAGATGATCCCTGCGGGACTCCACAGGGTAGAATATAGGAGTCTGAGTGGAAGGATTTTAAATTCACCCTTTGGGATCTCCCTGTCAGAAATGAGGACAGGAGGGCTAATGCTTGATCTGAAATACCAAGACTCCAGAGTCTGTCCAGCAGCAGAGTAGGTGAATTGGTGTCAAATGCTGCTGACAGATCCAAGAGAATCAGCACCACCCCCTGCCCTTCATCCATCGTACGCCTAATGTAGTCAGTGGCTGATATTAAAGCCGTTTCTGTTCCATGATGCCTCCTAAATCCAAACTGAGAATCATTGCGCCATGACTGTTGTTCTGCAGTTTCCATGAGCTGCTTGTTAAGATGCAGCTCCAGGATTTTAGCTGGGGCAGGAAGCAAGGAAATGGGACTGTAGTTCTTGCAGTTCCTAGGATCTAGGGTGGATTTTTTCAGAAGTGGTCTAATAATGGCCTGTTTCCAAGTTTGGGGATAGATTCCAGATCGAATTATATTATTCATTAATTTACAGAGGGGTTCTGCTATGGTGTCAGCAACCATATGGAGAATTGCAGGTGGACACGCCTCCATGGGAGAACGCGCATGCGTTCTCATAAGGTATTGTACAAGAAGGAGTGGCGTGAGATCAGAGAATATTGAAAGACCTCTATTCTCGCCATTCTCGCTACAGGGCTCCAGAGGTGCATCCTCGATAGGACTGCTGACTACCGGTGTTATAATGGGCATTTTAGGGTGTGGGTCGAAGCCGGTATATATATCCGTGATTTTTGTTTGAAAGAAGATAGCCAGTTGATTGCAGAATGCTTGTGATTTTTCTGGTTCTGCTATGGGTTGGGAGGATGAAAGCTGTTGTACCAGCTTAAATAACTCTTTTGTGGATGTTGAATTTTCAATTATGTGTGTAGAGTATATGGATTTTTCTTCCACTAATGCACATTTATATTTCTTAACACTAGCTTTATATAGAGATCTATCCGGCTCTTATTTGGAAACTTCAGCTTGGGCTGAGGTGGAACTCAGGACACATGCAGCAATGTTGGGCATCTCTGCAGATGTGTTTGCTGTCACCAGGTCACAGGCAAAAATGTCTTCCACTGAATAGGCCCTGGATCCTGGAAAAAAGGACCAGGTGCCTTCCAAGAGAAGGAGCAGTTAGGGGTAAGGCAGTGTCTTCCCCCCAGACTCAGAGTGAGGATCAGTCTCCTGAGGAAGATGATCCAAGCCCCTGTGAAGGAACTGTCTCAGAGGAACTTGAACATGATCAGGTTGAGTTCTTGGGGACAGGGGGCCCTTCCAGGGCAGAGCTGAGTCAGGAGCAGCACAGCTGCCCTTCTCTTGAAACCCTCAGACAGCAAGCTGCTGCTGAGGCTGCTGGGAGTGCCAGTGGGTCCCACAGGATCAATTGGGATGATGGACTCCTTTACTCAGAGGGTAGAGACCCCAAGCCTGGTGCCACCAGGAGGTTGGTCATACCTCTGAAGTTTAGGGGTTTCCTATTATCACTGGCACATGATATCCCTTTAGCAGGACACTTAGGCCAAAGTAAGACCTGGGACAGGCTTGTCCCTCACTTTCACTGGCCTCACATGTCAGAGGACACAAAGGAGTTTTGTCGCTCCTGTACCACCTGTCAAGCCAGTGGTAAGGCAGGTGGTACTACAAAGGCCCACCTGATACCACTATCTGTGGTGGGGGTTCCCTTTGAGAGGGTTGGGATTGACATTGTTGGTCCCATCGATCCTCCAACTGCATCTGGGCACAGATTTATACTAGTGGTGGTGGACCATGCCACTAGGTATCCATAGGCAATACCCCTTAGAACCACCACAGCTCCTGTGGTGGCCAGGGCCCTCCTGGGAATCTTTTCCAGAGTGGGCTTCCCTAAGGAGGTCTTAACTGACAGAGGTGCATACTTCATGTCAAGTTACATAACTGCTATGTGGAAGGAGTGTGGAGTGAATTACAAATTCACCACACCCTATCACCCACAATGCAATGGGTTAGTTGAGAGATTCAACAAAACCCTGAAGGGCATGATCATGGGCCTCCTAGAAAAGCTTAGGCGAAGATGGGATGTCCTGTTGTCCTGCCTTCTGTTTGCCTACAGAGAGGTTCCTCAGAAGGGGCTTGGTTACAGCCCTTTTGAACTTCTGTTTGGACATCCAGTTAGGGGTCCATTGTGTCTAGGGAAGGAGGGATGGGAGTTACCTCTCAAACCACCTAAACAGGACATAGTGGACTATGTACTTGGTCTCCGCTCCAGGATGGCTGAGTGCATGAAGAAGGCATCCAAAAACCTTGAAGCTAGCCAAAAATTACAGAAAGCTTGGCATGACCAAAAGGCTGTTTTGACTGTGTACCAGCCAGGACAGAAAGTATGGGTGCTGGAGCCTGTGGCCCCAGCAGCTCTCCAAGATAAGTGGAGTGGGCCCCATACCATACTTGAGCAAAAGGGAGCGGTTACCTACCTGGTGGACCTTGGAACTCCCTGGAGCCCCCACAGGGTGCTCCATGTGAACAGGCTCAAGCCATATGTTGATAGGGCAGACATGGGCTTGCTCATGGCTACTGATGAGGGACAGGAGGAAGAGAGTGACCCACTCCCTGACCTCCTCTCACAGAACCCTGATGATGGTTCAGTAGATGGTGTAGCCTTGGCAGGCAGCCTCACTGAGCAGCAACAGACTGATTGTAGGAAAGTCCTCAATCAGTACAGACACATGTTCTCACTGACTCCCAGTCAGACCACCTGGTGTGCCCATGAAGTGGACACAGGGGAGAGCTTACCTGTAAAGAACAAAATGTACAGACAACCTGACCATGTCAGGGACTGCATCAGGACTGAGGTCCAAAAGATGTTGTAATTGGAGTAATTGAACCCTCAGATAGCCCTTGGGCTAGTCCAGTGGTCCTGGTACCACAACCTCACACCCAGGGTGGTAAAAGAGAGATGAGGTTTTGTGTAGACTACAGGGGGCTCAATGCAGTCACTAGGACTGATGCTCATCCTATTCCAAGGGCAGATGAACTTATAGATACTTTGGCCTCAGCCAGGTTTCTGAGTACATTTGACCTCACAGCTGGCTACTGGCAAATCCGATTAACTGAGGATGCTAAGCCCAAAACAGCATTCTCAACCCCTAGTGGGCACTATCAATTTGTGGTAATGCCCTTTGGATTGAAGAATGTACCTGCCACTATTCAAAGGTTGGTGAATAAAGTTCTCACAGGCCTGGAAGCCTATAGTGCAGCATATCTTGATGATAATGCTGTCTTTAGCTCCACCTGGGAGGATCACCTGGTCCACCTGAGAAATGTTTTGGAGGCCCTGCAAAAGGCAGGCCTCACTATCAAGGTCACTAAGTGCCAGATAGGGCAGAGTAAGGTTGTGTACTTAGGCCACCTTATGGGTGGAGGTCAGGTTCAACCATTGCAGAGCAAAATCCAGACCATAATGGACTGGGTTGCTCCAACTACCCAGACTCAGGTCAGAGCTTTCTTGGGCCTGACTGGGTACTACAGGAGGTTTGTCAAAGGATATGGATCCATAGTGACCCCTTTGAATGATCTGACCTCTAAAAGAATGCCTAAGAAAGTTCAGTGGACAGTTAGCTGTCAAAAGGCATTTGATGACCTGAAGCACGCCATGTGCACTGCTCCCATTCTGCAAAGTCCTAACTATTCCAAACAATTCATTGTTCAAACTGATGCATCTGAGTTGGGGGTAGGGGCTGTGTTATCACAACTGAATAAAGAGGGTCAGGATCAGCCAGTAGCTTTTATAAGCAGAAGGCTGACCTCCAGAGAGAAACGTTGGTCAGCTATTGAGAGGGAAGCCTTTGCTGTGGTTTGGGATCTGAAGAAGCTGAGGCCATACTTGTTTGGCACTTACTTCATTATTCAGACAGACCATAAGCCTCTCTTATGTCTTAAACAGATGAAGGGTAAAAACCCCAAACTTTTGAAATGGTCCATTTCCCTACAGGGGATGGACTATACAGTGGAACATAGACCTGGGAGTAACCATGCCAATGCAGATGGACTTTCCAGATATTTCCACTTAGAACATGAAGACTCAACTGGTCAAGGTTAGTTTAATGTCCTTTCGTTTGGGGGGGTTGTGTAGGAAAGTAGGATCTGCTTCTTATGGTTACCCCCACTTTTTGCTTGATGTCTCACTGTTTTTGACTAGTCTGGCTGGGATCCTGCTAATCAGGACCCCAGCCTATCTGCTTTCTCCCTTAAATTGACATACATGGACTTTGGTACACTCCAGATTGGATACTGGGGTACCCTTATCAGTCACTAGTATATGGTACACATGTTCCCAGGGCATAGGTACCTCAGAGGCCTCCCATGGGCTGAAGCATGTATTATGCCACCCATGAGCAGGGGCGTAACACAGGCCCCTGCAGCCCCAGCGTTGCGGGGGGGCCCCCCACGCTCCAGGGGCCCCCTCAGTGGAGCCAGCAAGCACTACAGGTATTTGATAATTAAAAGGCTACACGCACCAGCACCTCGCTGTGGCGCTTATTGGTATGCGGCGCGCAGATGTCTCCGCATCCACGGCTGCGCGGTGTTCACCCTTAGGGTGGGCCTGGTCTGGTGACCATTTGTCTTGCGCATCGCGCACTTAAATGTGGGCATGACTGGTGAGCTGAGGGCAGGCGAGGCATCATAGAGGCCAGACTGAGACGATGGTGCGGCGGCGGCCGCAGGCCATAATTTAAATATTTCTAGCCCCTGGCTAGCCTTGCAGTCTTGCCCTGTCTCAGTGCCGCAGGACAGGTGAGTCTGTCTGTCCATGTCCGAGGAGCAAGCAGTCCGTGTCAGAGGGTGGGGTGGAATGGGATGCATCGTGGGGGCGGGGCGGGCGGCCGGGATTAAAAGTAAAAGCTACACCAAGACCTATTCATTCCTGTTACACACCAGGAGATTAAGTGGTTTGACCCGACTCATAGGATACTAGGCCATGAAAATCTCTGCTCACATTTTTTTTTTTTTGTGTGTGTGTGTGTGTGTGTGTGTGTAACATTACCTCCTATGGATAGGAGGAGTTTACAGTTTCATATAGCGCGACTCGGCCCGAGGGTATCAGAGCGCATTAGATGTGCACCGGCCGCGTTATACAAGGACCCATTCCTTCCTATTAGTCCCGGGGAGATTACATGATTTGCCCTGAATCACTGGGTACTGAGCCGACGTCGTGGATCAAGCCTGGTTCCCCCACTCCCAAAGGCAGTTCTGACATTAGCCCCATGCTCTCCCACTGTCCAAACAACACTTTTCTTCTTCTTGGCGGGTGGTTTGCCGGGAGACAAAAGAAATGTCTTGCTACTGCACTGTGCCTCTGATTGCTGCTAGCCTGGGGCCAGGCGCCTGGCAGCCTTCCCCGCGCTCCCACCATGTTCTTATTAATCAGCCTGCTGCCTGACCCGCATCATCAGCTCAGCTATAGAGCTTTCCTCTGGCTGATAGAAATTAGAATAGGAAGGCAACACTGTCCCAATAATACTAATTTAAACCTGTTTGCAGTACAGGAGTTTCCGAGTCATTAAGGCTCTGGCGCTGCTTATACGTCAGAGCGACTCGAGTTTTGCTATTTTTAAATCAATAACTGCATGAATCTATAGCAACAAGCAGTGTTCTTTTGTTGCAAATATTTGGAACAAACAGCCAAGGTGAGCTTCAACAGTCGTTCTTATCCCTGGATGTGGCGCATTCTCAGATTGTTCTAAAATGGCCACCATACATTGACATCAGTTGCTCAAATTGTTGTAAAATGGTTGGTATGACAAGCCTCTATACATTGACTTCAGTTACACGCAACAAATCTGCGAAGGATCTGGTGCCTGAAGTACCAAATGCTTTTTCCTCTGGAGAAATCCGACTCCAAAGGATGCAGAATTTATCTGGGGCAATAAACCGTGCCTGGGCTGAATATTTGGGGAATAACATCCGGAGATCTGCATATCACAGTAAAGAAGTGCTTCTTTTCCATGTTAAATTCTGGGTGTTTTGAACAGCTGAAATTTAACTGTGAGGACTTTATTGCACTCAGTGTGGGAAATTCAGCAGAACTTGGAATGACGACATCCTACGCAAATAGGTGTTTGCGCAGGATATTGGAAAACTGCGGCCACTCATAATATCAGCCTTGGTGAATGGAAAATTACAGTGTATCAAAATACACTGCACGTTACAAATATTATAGTGATTTGCATACATTGCGTCTTGTGAATTGAAAGGAAATGATGGTGACAAAGGGAGGTCCCCCATACCGTTCAACAGGAGAGAAGTGGAATTGACAGGTTATCGACCACTTCTCAGTCACGGGGTAAGGAATCAGAGTGGAAGCTTCCTTGGAGGACTGCTGTCTCTGTATTAGTGCCAGCTGTGGGCATCTGGGTGAGTAGAGCGAGGCCACAAAGACGGCCTCATGCTCCCACAAATATCAAAATGCGACACTCATTGTGGATATTGCGACTTCTGCCCCTTTAAGGCACAGGGTTGAAATTCCACCAGATTGTGAGAGTTCAGGGACAGAGGTCTGCTGTCATTTGCACTGTTTCTGTATTTGTAGCGCATAGCAAACATTGGCAGAAGGAATACTGCCTCATGAATATTATCACCATGTCTCCTGTTCTTGTCCTTACAAAGAAGGCCATGCTGTCTTCCTGAAGGACCTATTGAGACCCCCGTCTTTGTTCACACAACCTTTTTTCATTTACTTTCCTCTTCACTGCACTTGCCTGCCCTCATTGGAGTACTCCTTGAACCCCCTAACAGGGGTGCGGGGGGCCTTCATTTTATTTGTTTATTCTTGGACAGATCTCGCAGTAGTAGGAACGGCTTGGTGCTCAGGAGTGGGCAACAAGTCGTTCATAGGTAAAACGTTGCTAGGGGGCTTTGGGCCATCTGTTTCCCTGGGCTCATTAATGTGCTTCCTTCCAGGTGCCTATTCTAATGCTTCATCTGGTGTAGCTGTCAACTTCATATGGCCTATATCTGTATACTTTAGGGGTTGTCTTGCTCTTACCTTTGCTACTTTTTGGCCTGCCTGTGGTAGTAAGTTTCCTAACGTTGGTGAACAGCTGTTTTATGTTTCGATCATTTTTGTGGTGTGAGTACGCTTGTCCTTTTTCTATGCTCCAGTGGGCCAGTGTGCTTTCCAATTTGCTGCTGGTGTCTTCTATGGCTCATGGAGTGGTTCTGACCTCTGTTTAGTTGGCATCTGGGATTAATCTTTGGATCTGTCACACTTCTATGACATCGGTTAAGCCTAGCTGGCTTGTCAGTTTTCTTAATGTATGATGTTGCTGCCTGGCAAACACGAAAATGTTTTCCTCATTCTACCCAGTGGTTGCTAATGGTGTTCCTGTTGATGTCCACAACACGGATTAGTTGGCATCATGGCAGTAATGTCTAGCTTACTGGGGTAATACTTATTAAGCCTGTTCCCCTCTTCATTGTTCCATTCCTGGCTTACCATTCTACCTACAGGGCAGGTAGGCAATTAGTTGGGATGTGCCCTTGAATATCTCCTTAGATGTTCCAAAATGCAATGAGAGTGGAGGCCCGCTCAGTGATTGGAAGGCTGGAGGAGCGAAGAGGAGAGGTTAACCAGAAAAAAGACTTCTCTTTATCTTTCCCTGGGTCTTCGATAGGTCTGTCAAGGAGGTAGCATTCCTCTTTTCGTAAGAAAGAGAACAAGGAAGAGGAGACAAGGTATAATGAGGATTACCCCAAGTAATCCAGACATAAGACATGATTCCTGCATATCATTGTCCAAAGTCTATTTGTGCCACACTTGATTGATTCACCTCGCCCAGTGCAAAGAGTTGGCCAGGTGAGTATTAAACCTTTCCCCTAAGATTGATAACATGAGCAGAGGGTGAAAAGTGTCCCTCCAAACCAGTCTATGGGGAGCCTGATGGTTAGTGGGAGTCATTAAGGATTTTAGGGATAGAGGCATTCCCCTCTATTACACTTGATTGAGGTTCCTATTGGACCTCGGGCACTGGACTTACCCGAACTACAGCGGTAGCAGAAGTGACATCATATGCCCTTTGGTTATCAAGTGACATCACAGCACGTGCATTTCTATTATCTTTGACCCTGATGATATCACAGGAAGTGATGTAACTTGGGTGTTGGGTAGAATGGCTGTTGGTTAGGTTGCTGCAAGAATAAAAGGATGAGAATATGATGCATATGAGGTTTGCACAAAACCCAGCTTCTGCTTAACCTAAGCAGTAGTTTCTCAGAGTGCTGAAACCACATATAAGCGCTTTTCCTCCAAACACTAGAAAAACGGAGCATTTGTGTGGGATCTTAAGTGCCTCACTCTTCTTTACTGTCTTCAAAGGGGGCTCCCAGATTTGTCCTGGCACCGCTTCCACCTGGCTTCCCCAGAAAGAGCTGATGCAACCTCAGCAAGCCACGCTCCAGGAGTTTGCCACTATGATACCACCTCTCACTCCTTACTCCTGATGCCCCGGCACTGACCTACTATGGGGTTGATCATCTCATGGGTGGAAACTTGATGTGGGATGAATCCATTTCTCCTCAAACAAAAATCTTTAGTTACTGAAGTCTAACTAGGGGCACATGAGAACGTTTTTCTATTTTTGTGCTGTGCTGTGGCCAAAATAGAATAAGCTTACCATGGACTAATTATTGTTGCTATGTCAGTGCAAAATGAATTTGTTCTGTTTTTTACCTGGTGTAAAAGTGGATGTCTTATGTCCCGAAGTTGTAGGTCTGTTGTTTTTCTACTGAGATAGCTCCATAACTGAAATAAGAGGCATTTCTGGTATCTTCACAGTGGCGTAAGATAAGCCCCCGCAGCCCCCTCGGTGCAGGCTGGGCCCTCAAGCTCCAGGGGGCCTCCTCTGCAAAAGTAGTAGGTGGTGGCCCAGGGAGGGGGCCCCCTCCGTGTACTTTGCAGGGGGGCCCCCTCAACTTTCGTTACGCCACTGCCCATGAGAGGCCATGCAAAATGGAACTCCAGGTCTGCTACTGCAGCCTGTGTAAGATGGTGCTTGTACCACTTACTTTAGATATAGGTTCACTATATCTATAGGTCACTACACTTAAAACTTATAAGTCACCCCTAGAGCAGGCCTTATCAATCCTGAAGGCAGTGTGCTGGGTTTTATGTGAGAAGGTGTCCCTGCATGAGCAGAGCCTCTCTGCAGCCTTCGGAGACCATTCTCCCGGGTTGTCTGTGACTCAAGCCGTACATATAGGTAGAGGTGCATTATAACCTCACGGTAAATGCTATCTTGAAAATGGCTGCATAGAAACATATCGTGTTTGGTATCAAAAACCTTGGAATCATACCTCCACACCAGTAACTGGTGTGGGAGGTATGATTCCACCCTTCAAAAGCGAGCTTCGTGGGGTCACCGGTCTAACCGGTACCAGCCTTCTCGAACTGGACAGCACAAAATGGATGCTGCCAGCCAGAGACACGTTTCTGCCCTCCTGCTGCTGAGCCAAGCTTGAGCAGAGGAAGGCAGCACAATAGGCATCCTGTCACAGGGAGGTGTGACCACCTCCCAGACAGGATTTAGTGTATTGGGGCTGGGTGCGTGCACTCTGAGAGTGCCTGAAAGTCTGCACTTGGGCCACATTTGGGGTCCCTGTGCATAGTCCAGCTCAAACCAGTTCTGGGAGCCATTGGCTCCTGCTCTGGTGCAAAACTGGACAAAGGACATGGGTGTAGCCACCCGTCTGTCCTGCACCTCCCCTAGGAGTGTCCCTAGAATCTGTCCAACCCTCTCCCGTGGGTATAAAAAGGGTTACCTGGCTACAGGACATTAGATTTTATGTGGACAAGATTCTACAAAGAAGAAACCAATGACCTTCGACCGTCAGGACACCTGGACTTCGCTGGACCTCGACTGGGCTTGACTTCGTCCCCCTTTCTGTCCAAAGCTTAGTTTGTGCCGTGACTCCATACAGTCTCCATGCAGGACCAGTGACGCACTTAAGACAACAGAAGAATATCCCTTGGAGGGAAGGAGTCACTCCCCTGCTTCGCAGGCACCTAAAGCGCAACTGATCAGTAGCTGCTCCAGAGCTCCTGTGGACTCCAAAGATTTCAGCAACACAGGAGGTGGGTTCTTGAAGGTCCATGAGGTTGATCTGCCTTCTCACCGAGTTTGAGGCCAGTATTCCTCATGGGGGCTGCGTAACCCGAACCCCTGTTCACTGCATCTATTTGCAAGTGCATATGCTTGTTGCTGATTCCTGAGCTTGTGCATTGGACTCTGTGTAGTCCTTACCCTGAGCAGTATTTGCACCAGAGAATTCTGGCCTCCTCACACCATGTGCTCCGAGGGCTGGTGCCTTGCAATCTTGCTTGAGGTCCCCTCGTGATTCCTGGTCCTTCGGCCTGTGGGTCCCCTTGAGGGAAATCGTGATTGTTCTTGGGCTTTCCTGGTTGCTCCAGATATGCCCTGACTCTCCATTGCTTGGAGAGTTCCCTGGACCTTGCTGGTCCACACCGTAACCTGTTTGTCCTTCCTGCGTGGGTTGCTGTTGCCAAGGCTTGTTGGTGCTCCCACCAGACACCGACCCCTCAGCACTCGACATCCTTTGTGGGACAGCTCACCTCAGGCTCCTGGTCATCCTCGACATCTCCTGGTCCTCGTAGCTGCAGAGTCAAGCATCCCTTCTTCGCACCTGAAGCACCCGACATCGGTGGGCATTCGTCTACCGAGCCCCTGGTCACTCTGACATGACCCAGACTCTGTCCCCTCTGCTTTCAGGTTCCTTCCATCTAGAATCAAGGCTTGGATTCCATCTGACCCTTTTCACCTTCAGGGCAGCAGTACTTCCTCACTTCCCTCCATAGAGAACGACAAGAGTTTCCGATGCCACTTCAGACCTATGCACCCGGCTTCCCTGGGATAGGTAACTCTGATACTACGGTATCCATGGGTAGGGTGGCTCTTTAAACTCTTAAATTCCGAAGGGTTGGCTCGAAGTCCTCCTTGAAGGGTCCTTAAACTTTCACTTTGCAACCGCGACTTTCCCATCGAGTTGTACAGAGCACGCGGTCGTGTTTCCTCACTCACTGCACCCATCCTCCGTGGGTCTCCTGTGTCATCACCTTGGGTGGTTCCTTGGGGTCCCAGCGATTCTACGTGCACTAGGCACTGTGCCTAGTCAAGTCGTGATTGTTATACCACTATTTTAGTATATGGTTCGGTCTCCCTCTGGAGCCCGCTGTGTATTGTGCTACTTACAACTGTTCTATTGATCCAGTATTGTATGCTTTGTGTTCTATCCTCATGTAGAGGGTAGTAGAGAGTGTTATATTAATAAATACATATTTTTAAATAACTACTGTGTGGTTCTCCTTCATTTAGTCATTCAGGAGGTGATATTCTGGTAAAACAAGCTGCTTTGCATTCCTTCAAGATTAAGCCTGAAGGCTGCTCTCCATAGCTACCACTAGGATAGCTTTCAGAAAGGTTATCTTTGACCTCATGCAAAAGTGTTATAGAATCTGATCATGAAGTTTAATACAGTAATTACTGAGATCAACAGATTATAAAGGAGGACAATGCTAACCTTTCAATGCAGAAGTTTAATTTGCAATCACTTTATGATAAAACTACAATACACAGCAAGCAATTCCAAATGTTTCCTTCAGCTGCCGTGGGCCACACAGATTTACAAACAATGTTGCTCGATTTGTCATGCCTGATCTGTTCCCAGCCAAAAAGAGTATCAACCCTGGTTCACTCACAGAGCAGAGTCAGATCGCTAACAGAGGAGAATAGAGATGAACTACGTTCAACCCGGAAGGCAAATAAATACACAGGTGTCGGCTTGAATCTATGTTGCTCCAAAGAAATGTGACTGTAGCTTTTTAGCAACTAGGTCTCAAGGATTAAATGTATCCCTTGTCCCGCAGGCACGCCCATACAATACACAATTAGCGGACCGCTAATTGAAGGGTTAGAAAAAAAGAATAAAAACAACCCGCTCAATCCGGACTCAGTAGGAAAGCTACTTGACAGCTTCACGTGCCATTTGCTTATAAGTTGTGCGCAATTACATTAGAATTACATTTAGATAATGTTTAGGCGTGTCGCAAATGCATCATAATTGTTAACTATAAGCGCATATAACGGCACGAGCGAATACGAAATTATAAAATGTCTGGTCGGACTCATTAAATACGCGTTTCACTAAGGGTGCACATAAGAAATGAGCTTAAAGTTTCTACCACCAACTTCTAAATATACAATCTTAACACTCAGATCCATCACTCATAGGTATGCCCTCATGAAGCAGTGGGCAAATAAATCTGCGAGCTGGCTCCAATTGAATTCACAACAGAATCGGCTTCTTCTACCGATTAAACACAAGGAGAACCTGAGATATGTTTACCATTGGAATCCAACCAGGATACAAAAAAGAGGGGATGTCTATTTTCAAACTACTAATACATTGTCCCCTATTACCATTTGCAGAACCGAACAAGTCCCGGTCCTGAGGAGAAACCCATAATTGTAGGGGGTTAGAAAACGGGTTGGCCTAGCACCTAGGGTCGAATACCCACAAAGAACCATCCTGGTTTTCTAGCACAAACAATTAAAGTTTGCCCCACCCCCATTAGTTTATACTGGCATGAAAAGACTTTGTCAAAAATAGGAATTGTCTATTCAGCAGTGTGTTTTCCATTTTTAAATGAAGGACTGGTCTATGAATGGTCAATCTCACTACCCATTGAATTGAACGAAATAACTGTTATGTTATGTCATTATGTGTTCACGTATTTTTGTCATGTTGATTGTTTAAAATTTGAACCTTTCTCCCAAAAAAGTTTGCCCTTCATGAAGACATGTGATAAGATGTTCTAAATGATCTTAAGTGATTATTGAAGAAATGTGAAATAAATAAATTAACAAGGGCTAATGAAAATTAGATTATTGGTCCTTTCAATGTTGAGTCAGCGCAATAAAAACAGGCTACTGGATACTTTGTTCGATTTTTCACTTTCTAAAAGTGGCATGTTCAAACACCCAATTTAAAAACCAACTTCACCAATACAATTTAGAGGGAGAGCATATGCACTTTAGCACCGGTTAGCGGTGGTAAAGTGCCCGAATCCTAAAACCAGCACATACATGTCAGAAAAAATAGGAGGAAGAATGCAAAAAGTTTGGGTATAACCCTGGAAAAAGGGCCAGGTCCAACAAGTCTTAAAGCCAGATTAGAGTTTTTTATAACTGACAATCCGCAAATGTTTGAATAAATATATATATATATATATATTTAGATATAGAAGTGTGATGTCATACCTGGTGTGGGTAATCCGATTTGTATGTGAAACTGGAACGGGTATGAAATATATATATATATATTATCTACTGGCGGTCGCCAGTAGATAGTTATAGTTAGGACCTATTTTCCATAGGAAATCCGCAACATTCTATTTGAAATAACTCTTGCGTCGGTTGACGAATCTTTGCGAAATTTTCAAACTTTGTGGCCCGCTCCAGTCCGCTCCTATCCTGAAAGTCTCGGGGTGATTCGTCAAGCGGGGGCCGAGAAAAAAGGGGGGTCCCAAAACGTGTTTTCCCCATTCATTTTCCCATAGGAAACTTTAGCCACGGCTACAGCCCGAACTGCTGAACGGAATTACACCAAATTTGGCAAAGGGGTAGTTCTTGGTTCAGAAAGAACCCTTTTTATTAAATGGTGTAAATCCGTTCAGTAGTTCCTGAGAAAATCAAAAGGAAAATCACATATATATCTATGGCCGCGTCGGATTCGCGCACCCTGAGCGCACCCTGCGCGCACCGTCCCGATCACGAGCTGCATGCTAATTGGCTGTCAACACTCCAAATCAGGAAGTGTTGGCAGCCATTCTATGCCTCGGTAGAACCGAGGCACAGAAACAAGTGCGCAAAACGCACAAAGGGGGCAGGGTAGAAACACCCTGACCCCTAGGTCTGCTCAGGCGGTCCCACAAGGACCCCTAAGCAGAAAAAAGCATTTTTTTTTTTTTAACGGCAGGATGCTTAGGGTGTGCGGATCCCGCCGATTAAAAAAAAAACCACAAGAAACAATTGTGCAAAACGCACAAAGGGGGCAGGGTAGAAACACCCTGACCCCCTAGGTCTGCTCAGGGGGTCCCACAAGGACACCCTGGGCAGAAAAAAGCATAAAAAAAAAATAATAATAATTTTAAAAAAAAACGATCGTGCCGCAGGCCTGCCCCCTTCCTTTACCACTCTGCAAACGCGCCCCCTGGCGCGTTTGCAGAGAGGGACAATTCCCCTTGAATACTGGGGGTCCCTGGGGGCCAACTAGCCCACCAGGAACCTCCAGTATGCGCCAGGAGGCTGCGTTGCAGAGAGGTGTACATAGGCCACGTCCCTTTTACACCTCTCTGCAACGCAGCTCTGTGGCGCTTTTTGGAGGTACATGGTGGGCTAGTTGGACTCCAGGGACCCTCAGGATTCAAGGGGACTTAATTCCCCAACTTAAAACGGGCCACGGGGCGCATTTGCAGAGTGGTGAAGGGAGGGGGCGGGGCTTCAGGTGACATGTGTGCAAACAGGCCCCGTTGCGCGGAATTAAATCCCCTTCAATCCTGAGGGCCCCTGGGGGCCAACTAGCCCACCAGGTACGTCCAGAAAGCGCCACAGAGCTGCGTTGCAGAGAGGAGCAAAAAGGGGCGTGGCCTCTGAACACCTCTCTGCAACGCAGCTCTCTGGCGCATAATGGAGGTATCTGGTGGGCTACTTGGCCCCTAGGGACCCTCGGGATTGAGGAGGATTTAATTCCCCATCTTAAAATGCGCCACGGGGCCTGTTTGCAGACATGTCACCTGAAGCCCCGCCCCCTCCCTTCACCACTGTGCAAATATTCCTCTAAAATCAGCCGAACTACGAATTCCGATTTACTCACCTGTTATCAGGAGAGACCTCAGTGCTGCATCTTTGAGCCCAGTACTGATCCTGAAAAGTAATTTTAACCGTACTTACCAGTAACTTGAATTTTCTTCCATAGGATATCATTGCCTGCTTTTTGCTGAAAAAGTTTCTAAGTGTCGACTTTTGAAACATACAAATATTCCTCTAAAATCAGCAGAACTACGAATTCCGATTTACTCACCTGTTATCAGGAGAGACCTCAGTGCTGCATCTTTGAGCCCAGTACTGATCCTTAAAAGTAATTTTAACCGTACTTACCAGTAACTTGAATTTCCTTCCATAGGCTAACATTGACTGGTTTCACTTGGAAATTCTTCTAAGTGTGGAGTTTTGGTTCTTTATAATATTCCTCTAAAATCAGCCGAACTACGAATTCCAATTTACTCACCTGTTATCAGGAGAGACCTCAGTGCTGCACCTTTGAGCCCAGTACTGATCCTGAAAAGTAATTTTAACCGTACTTACCAGTAACTTGAATTTCCTTCCATAGGCTAACATTGACTGGTTTCACTTGGAAATTCTTCTAAGTGTGGAGTTTTGGAACTTTATAATATTCCTCTAAAATCAGCCGAACTACGAATTCCGATTTACTCACCTGTTATCAGGAGAGAACCCAGTGCTGCATCTTTTAGCCCAGCACTGACCCTGAAAAGTAATTCTAACCGTATTTACCAGTAACTTGTATTTCCTTCCATAGGAATCCATTGTCTGGTTTTCAGCAGAAAAGTTTCAAAGTGTCGATTTTCACAAACTACAAATATTCCTTAAAAATCCCCTGTATGACTTAAACGCATTATTTCAACTGTTTACAGGAGATGCACCAGTGCTGGATCCAGGATCCACCACTGAGTAAGAAAAAGTAACGATAACACTACTTACCTGCTAAGTGAATTTCCTCCCATAGGATAACATTGGTGATTCTATGTGAAAAAGTGTCAACTTTTAAAATACAATAATATTCCTTAAAAATCCCTACTTTAACCAAAACGCTTTTACTCAACTGTTTACAGGAGATGTCCCAGGACTGAATCTAGGATCCAGTCCTGTGGTTAGAAAAGTAATCCATAAAGTAACTAATTGCATTTAACTAGAAATTCACATTGAGCTCAATGTTGCATTATGTTTGAAATTGTGTTGCCCATTGCAACAACTGTAACTACTGTACTTAAAAGTCTATTGCCTATTTGCAAAGTATTTAAACTAAAGTAATTCATTCTGAGAAAGTATATTTTGTAATGTAATGTATAATGTAATTATAATGTAAATTAAAAAATAAAATATCTAAAAATAAATAGTTTAAAAAAATGTAGTAAATCAGTATCAAAAAAATAAATATAACAATTAATACATTTAAAAATTGTCATTTACAAAACCTTTGAAATTCACTGAAAAAAACCATAGGTTTTAGACATGTTATAGTTAGGAATTAGCATTTAAAAAACCTTTGAAATTCACTGAAAAAACCATAGGTTTCAGGCACGTTATAGTTAGAAATTAGCATTTAAAAAACCTTACAAATTCACTGAAAAAACATAGGTTTTAGGGACAGTTATAGTTAGTTGGACATTGCACTCGTACAAAACCCGTGAAATTCCCCCGTTATAGTTAGTTCAGGTAACTATAACTCGCGCCCCATAATGCACTGCTGATGACGTCACATATTACAACACTCATGACATGGTCAGTGACATCACTGATGACATCACTGATGACATCTCAAATGACATCACTGATGACATCACTGATGCCATCATCCATGTGATAATTTGATGCATCTTCTCACACCCTAATATAACTTTTGATACACCCACTGTAAATTACAGACTGCCATTGTCAAAACCATAGACACTCCAACACCAATTACTATATACACACTCACTGATTCTTAGGTCTACACACACACATCTACTCACTCACCCGTACAGTCACTCATACTTATAGTCACTCAGTACAGGACTATTATATGCACTCATACACCTATATAAATAGTCACACACCGCCACTCATCCATAGAGGTACTCACACACCTAGTCAGTCATGCAAAAATTAAGCACACACCCATTTACTCACCTATACAGTTATACACACTCCAGCTCACTTACTCATACAAATACTAGCACATTCTTATGCTCTTATACAATCTCTGATACAAGCACACACTCATCCATACAGTCACTCTCACAATCACACACTCTCGCTTATAGCTATTTATATACTCCAACACACATATATACTGCCTTTCACATATGTAGTTACTCACACATGTACCACTGGGACATACATTCACTCACTAACACACTCTTACACACACTTACCCACCCATACAGTCTATCACAGATGCACTCTTGAAACCATCCACCCAGTGAATCACCCACTCACACATCTATGCACAGAGTCGCACACACCCCACCCACAGAAACACTCAGGCACCCATACAGATACTCAGACAACCAATCAATAACTCATATAGACACTCATGTAGCTATTCACAAACCCATGCAGCCACTTACACAGCAACAGACAGACGGATACATACATTCACCCAGTTTAGTCACTAACCCCTGCATTCAGTAAGATACGTTTAATCACTCACTTATAGAGTTAGTCACGCACCTACTAAATCATCCATTCAGACACTTATACACCCACTCATTCTTCAATACGCCTTTCCCTATATATATTAAACATATTTAAACTTTACAGAAACACACAGTCACTGGATGATGTCATCAGTGATGTCATTTGAGATGTCATCAGTGATGTCATGAGTGATGTCACTGACCATGTCATGAGTGATGTAATATGTGACGTCATCAGCAGTGCATTGCGGTGGCGCAAGTTATAGTTACCTGAACTAACTATAACGGGGGAATTTCACGGGTTTTGTACGAGTGCAATGTCCAACTAACTATAACTGTCCCTAAAACCTATGGTTTTTCAGTGAATTTGTAAGGTTTTTAAATGCTAATTTCTAACTATAACGTGCCTGAAACCTATGGTTTTTTCAGTGAATATATATATGTATATATATATATATATATATATATATATATATATATATATATATATATTATATATTCACTGAAAAAACCATAGGTTTCAGACACGTTATAGTTAGAAATTAGCATTTAAAAAACTTTTGAAATTCACTGAAAAAACCATAGGTTTTAGGGACAGTTATAGTTAGTTGGACATTTCACTCGTACAAAACCATAGAAATTCCCCGTTATAGTTAGTTCAGCTAACTATAACTCGCGCGCACGCAATGCACTGCTGATGGCGTCACATATTACATCACTCATGACATGGTCAGTGACATCACTGATGACATCACTGATGACATCTCAAATGACATCACTGATGACATCACTGATGACATCATCCAGTGACTGTGTGTTTCTGTAAAGTTTAAATATGTTTAATATATATAGGGAAAGGTGTATTGAAGAATGAGTGGGTGTATAAGTGTCTGAATGGATGATTTAGTACGTGAGTGACTGACTCTACCAGTGAGTGATTAAATGTATCTTACTGAATGCATGGGTTAGTGACTAAACTGTGTGAATGTCTGTATCCGTCTGTCTGTTGGTTTGTAAGAGGCTGCATGGCTTTCTGAATAGCTACATGAGTGTCTACATGGGTTATTGATTGATTGTCTGAGTATCTGTATGGGTGCCTGAGTGTTTGTGTGGGTGGGGTGTGTGTGACTCTGTGCATAGATGTGTGAGTTGGTGATTCACTGGGTGCATGGTTTCAAGAGTGCATCTGTGATGGACTGTATGGGTGGGTGAGTGTGTGTATGGGTGTGTTAGTGATTGAATGTATATCTCAGTGGTACATGTGTGAGTAACTACATATGTGAAAGGCAGTATATATGTGTGTTGGAGTGTGTTGGAGTATATAAATGGCTATAAGTGAGAGTGTGTGATTGTGAGAGTGGCTGTATGGATGAGTGTGTACTTGTATCAGTGATTGTATAAGAGCGTAAGAATGTGCTAGTATTTGTATGAGTAAGTGAGCTGGTGTGTGTATAACTGTATAGGTGAGTAAATGGGTGTGTGATTAAGTTTTTGCATGACTGACTAGGTGTGTGAGTACCTCTATGGATGAGTGGCGGTGTGTGAGTGTTTATATAGGTGTATGAGTGCATATGATAGTCCTGTACTGAGTGACTAAGTATGAGTGACTGTACGGGTGAGTGAGTGGATGTGTGTGT